>CAJNDV010026224.1:146266-161260 GCA_905221635.1 Symbiodinium sp. CCMP2456 | reverse complement strand
GAAGACCTAGGCCCTAAACCCTAAACCCTAAACCGAGGCCTAGAGCCGTCCGCATTCCCGGTTTTCGGAGTTCCCCTGCGCAAGAACGAATCGAGATTTAGGGGCTTCGGCATTGCAGCTGAGTGGGTGACTTTTTGGCTTGTTTAAATCACGCTGGAAGAAACGGCGCTGAGCAGTTCATACTTGCATCATGCTCGCAAGGCTTCTTAGTGTCGACTTTGGTTCTGGCACATAATAAATCCTGTTGAATGTTCCAGGTCGTGCTGATGCTGCGAGAGCAGGAGACCACAGACGCTGCTGCACCCCTTCGTTCTGTGAGTAGCTGCTGTTGCTGTCACTTGGATTATGTACGTGCTTCCGTTTCCGTCATTCATAAAGTGGCACACCGTGCAGCACAAACTGTTTGGTAAGTAGGCTATCAGATGCTGCTGACGTGTGTATTCTCTGACCCCTAGTTGAAATCTGAGCTCATGCCTATAGTATAGCTTGAAGAGGCTTCTCATATTTCTGAACCAAGAGCAAAAGATGCCCTGAAGTCCAGCGACGCTGCAGCGCAATGTTGTTCCTTTCTGCTTTAACTGCCACCAGCATCATACATTGGTCGTGGCTTCGTTGAGCCTTGAGCCCTCAACCCTGAACGGGTCTTCTTCTTTGCGGGAAAGAGCTCTTGCTAAGTATGTCCTAAGTACCTGTATTAGGGTTCGAAATAATTCTACATGTGTCTACATATTCGCTATCACCCTGCTTATTCCGTCTCCTGAACCTGTAAGTAATCGATATTCGATATGCTCAGCTTTAAAGCTCTGTCAAGATCCGGAATCGTTACAGCACCTGAACGTTACAAGGGCTTTTGAGTGTAGTAGTGAACGACCCCTGCACCTTGCAGTTCTCGACCTTTCCAGATCTGTTAGATCCGGACATCCAAGGTTTCCACGATTTGGGGTTCAAGGTTTCGGGTCTAGGTTTGGAGGTTTGATTTGAGGTTTCCCCAAACTGCGAAAAAATCCGGCATGCTACAGCCAAAGCAGCTCAAGAGTAATTGGGACCCTTGGGGTCTGCATCTGCCCAAGTGTAGACTGAACCTCTAATCTCCTATAGTAGGGTTTAGGGTTTAAGGTTTAGGGTTTAGGGTTCTGAAGCCCCAAAACCCAAAAACTGGAAGCCCAAAAGCCTCAGTTCTCAAGAGCAGTAATGTGTAGGGAATCCCAGCACTATTTGTCTTAAGTCCGGTTTCCAACATTTAGAGGTCTACCATAACCCCAAACCCTTCATAAACCCTACACTCCCCCGACTCCAAGCTCTAAGCCCAAACCGTGCCAGTCCTAAACCCGGAACCTGAAAGCATCCGTTGAACCCTAACGCCTCAGGGCTGAAGGGTTCAAGGTCTAGGGCTGAAGGGATTCAGGACTTAGTGCATTGCAGCTCCTGTTTAGACAGGGCTTACGGTTTCCGGTAGTACAGTAGGGTTTAGGGTTGAGGGCTTAGGGCTAAGAAAGGGTCATTGCGGTCCTTGTTCCTTACCTTGTTCTGGGATCGGGTACTATAGAAGCCTGAGTACTACCAATCTTATTCCTTAGGGTTCCCTCGTAAGATGATTATGCCACGGTGTGCACCCCCCCCACCCATTAAGCTAGTCTAGCTTTCAAGGTGCTGAAGAAGGAACCGGTAAGCACAAAAGTAATCCGTCATTGGGACCTTAACCCCATGAGGTTTGTTTAGGGTCTCCGGGTCAGGCCACCAACAAACCATGGTTTTGCAAAGCCTGAACCCTAAACCCCGATCCCTGAACCCTAAACCCTAAACTCTAAACTCCTAAGCCCTAAACCCTGAACCCGAAACCCTAAACCCTGAACCCTGAACCCTAAAGCAGGTTACACGGACTTCGAGTCCGACCACGAAGTCGCAGTACTGGTGTGCCCTGCCACGACTCCGGCACTGAACATTTTAGGAAATCACTGGTACTATATACTCCTTAGGCTTGCTTCCGGGGTTCTTCAAAGTTCAACAGGTTCCTTTAAAGGGTTTTATAGTATAAGTGCCGGAATAACTGCCACTATTATTCTCTGCTTCCTTTAGGTGATCTGCAAGGATTCTAAACCCTAAACCCTAGTACTACTCCTTAGGCTTGCTTCCGGGGTTCTTCAAAGTTCAACGGGTTACTTTAAAGGGTTTTATAGTATAAGTGCCGGAATAACTACCACTATTATTCTCTGGTTCCTTGAGGTGATCTGCAAGGGTTCTAAACCCTAAACCCTAAACCCTAAACCCTATACGAGTTTAGGCCCCGTGATCCGAATCCTTAGGCCTGGCCAAAGTCAGAGTGTCGAGTGCCATCGGCCCTCTTGCGAGAGGGAGCTATACCTGTAGCCGAAGAGACCTACCTTTTTAGGGTTCCTTAATAAGGGTTTAGGGTTTCGGGTTTAGGGTTTAGGGTTTCTATATAGAATTCCTTAAAACGGTAGGTCTTTTGGGCCCTACCTTTTTAGGGTTCCTTAATAAGGTTTCTATATAGAAGTCCTTAAAACGGTAGGTCTTTTGGGCCCTACCTTTGTAGGGTTCCTTAGTAAGGTTTCAATATGGAATTCCTTAAAAAGGTAGGTCTTTTGGGGTTCAGGTAGGGGTTCGACAAAGCTCGAGGAGCCCCTGCTTATGCAATTCAACTAGCCCCTAAACCCTAACCTCAAGGGACTAAAGGAGGGACCCTTAAAGGGACTTTTTGGGGTTTTTGTTGGGGGGGTTATGAGACTATATAAGGGTATATAAGGGTTATATAGTGTATTTAGATTGGGGGTCCCTTCTAGGGGTACCTCCTACTGTCCGTTTATAAACCCTTGAAGCTTAGAAGAGTCGATACCTTCAGACTCTGAACCGACTCCGCCCTACAGCACAGACCGTCGCATCTTGTAGAAGCGGAGATCTCTGAGTTGCTAGGTCCCTATATGGGTAGTTCTCTAAATTAGGGTCCGTTTTTAGGTCCCCAGTATAGTGCGGCACCCTTATCAAAAGGACCCTAAAAGGGGACCCTAATTTTAAAACTACCCATATCTTTATCGCAGATCATCCTGGCCCTTCCTTTCCACCCCGCAAATCCTGGTCCAATTCTCCAGGCCCCTTTGATAACGTGCTGCGTCAGAACTAGGAGCCATGATGCTAATAAAAATCAGTGTAGCAATGTCATCAAGTCATAAAGTGACAAGTTGTAGGGTTTAGGGTTTAGGGAGGTGTAATTTCCGACTTAAGACCCACTGCCCCTGCATCTTTCGCATACTGGAAAGGTGCGGGCACATCTTCTGCGAGAGTTGCATCGTCACGTGGGCCCTTTCGGGACGACAAAGTGCATCCACCTGCCCCGTGTGTAGAGCCTTTGACTACGTACGGTATATATAGGGCTTTAGGATTTGATATTGGGGTTTCCGACAATAGGGGACCCTAATACAGTACCCTAAATAGTAGGATCCTTATTATAAGGACCCCAAAACAAGATACCTTCATTTTCGGAAACTCCCATTTTGGGGATTCGTTCCGAGGTTTCTTGCAGGTTTCTATGAGGTTTCCATAGCGGTTTGGGAACCTGGAGCTTCTTGCAAAGGTTTACTGTCGGGGCCTAAACAGTTACCTCTACTGTGTTGTGGGGTTTCCTTTAAAGAGTTCCTTTGAGGGCTACTATAAGGGTTTAGGGTTTAGGGGCTTAAATAATTACCTATACTATTTTGGACGGCTTCTTATTGCAATTATAATATAATATACCCCAAAACCCTGTTCTAATTATCAAGGCACCTACATTAGGGCTGAGGGTGCAGGCTTTCAGTTTCGCGATTTCAATCAAAGATACATGATGCAAGAGACTTGAGAACCATAGACGGGAGTTTCAGGCCATCACGGGCCTTGTATTTAGGGGGTCCATGAATGCTACCATTATGGAGTTAACACCAACAAAATCTTTCCTGTTCTTGTCTTGGAAACTTCTGGTTCCATATACTAGTAGTATGTATATATACCCTAAACCCTAAACCCTAAACCCTAATATATGGACCCTCTTCTGGGATACCTCTACGACTCTAAGTCTAAACCCTAAACCCTAAACCCGTAAACCCTAAACCCTAAAACCCTAAACCCTAAACCCTAAGTTCCGGAAACCTCTCCATGGCAGACCGGAGCCTCCGAGGTCTCGGTCGCTTGAGCCTGTTGAGCTTTTGATGTAGGGTGTAGGGTTTAGGGTCTGGGTTCAGGGTCTGGGGTTGAGGGTTTAGGGTTCAGGATTTAGGATTTTGGATTTAGGTTTCAGGGTTTAGGGTTCAGGATTTAGGGTTTTGGGTTTAGGGTTCAGGGTTCGGGTTCAGGTTGAGGGTTCGGGTTCAGGGTATTGGGTTTAGGGTTGAGGGTTCGGGTTCAGGGTTTGGGGCTTAGGGCTCAGACGGGGGCCTTCTTAGAAAAGCTCTATGTGATTACATGTTTCTGGTCCCGTTGAGGAGGTGGGGTGGAAGACGGGAGCCATGGTCTTAGCACCCAATGCGACAAGCCCGGAATCCGCAGCAAAAGACTTAGAATCGGCAAATCGGGAAGTGTATCGAGCCAGACCTTGAATCCGAGGATTCGTCTTCGAATGTGAGCCTGGAGTAGAACTGCCAGAGAACCCGGAGGAGGAGGAGGAGACGTGAAGACAGCAGGCACACTACCTCATTGGTTGCATGATTCGGGGTCCGAAACTTCATGTTTCAGGTAGCCTGTGGTTTTAGGTTTTCGGAATTTGGGTCAGAGCGAGCGAGAGAAAAGAGAGAGAGAGAGAGAGAGAGAACCGGAGACAGAGGGAGAGGGAAAGCGAACGACAGAGAAGTGAGAGAGAGAGAGAGAAAGAAAGATAAGAGGAGGGAGAGAGAGAGAGAGAGAGAAGCCAACAAAAAGACAAGATTAATATGAGTTCGGAGGAATCCAAGATTGCATGGGTAACTGGTTGCCCGGGCCTCTGCATCCTACCAGACATGGACTTCACTGTTCCTAGGCATTTCGGCCCTAAGCCCCCTGCGCCCCCAATCAAAGGCCCAGTGTAAGAACAAGGAGCTCGAGTTTACTCCTGTTTCGGCGAGTGTTCTAGGGGCTCCTCAGGGATCATATTGGTGAGTGCAAAACTGGGCTTCACTTGTGTGGGCGTGACTACCCAGAGGCTCCATAGTCTAATCCCAGCAAGGAACTACTATTAATACCCAAAACCCTAAACCCTAAACCAGATATTACTATGGAGCCTGTGACTTGTAACCAGCCCGACTGCAGAATGCCCCGCCTCAGAGCTTTGCAAGGCTTGCCACGCGAGCCTGGACCTCTTCTGCGCACATTGCGCCGGCACGCGAGCAAAGGAAGAGCAGACCTGCACCAATATAGCTTTAACAAACATATATATATATATATATATACATACATACACATACATATATGCATGTATACACACACACACATATATATATATATAGATAGATATACAGAAATACATATACATACATTTATATTTATTTGTAGTTTGTCCCATCGCTCAACACCATGTCTAGCTATAGTAGCTAAGCCCTTACCCTCCTTGGATTGCTCGTCGAGGCCTGGAGTGAAACTTCAGAATTCCGGTTTGGAGGTTCAAGTCTTGACGTCAAGCCTTTCGATATTTAGCACGTCGAAGCTATATAAAACCCTAAAAGACATTGCCCTGCAATTCGGGCTCGTCCTTGCTAAGTAAGAGGCAAAACACCACTAAACCCTAAACCCCAACCATGACATTCTGAGCCCTGTAAACTCTACACCCTGACACCCACGTTGGGGTCAGCAGCTTCGACTGCGGGGTCTCTGGGCCATAACAATGAAAATAACTAGGCCTTCGATACTGAAGTAGCTGAAACCGTGGTAAATGACATCGCAATAATCACAAAAAAGCGGAATAAGTAGAATTACAATAGGCTGCCGTCAGGAAAACTACTCTTCGGGCCTCCATAAAAGTCCTGACAAGAGGTTCATCATTCGTCCTGAAATTTGGCATAAAGCTATATCCCAAACCCTTATCGTACCCTGTATAGTAGTTATAGTAACCCTTTTACAGGAACCCTTAAAGGAACCCTATTCTCACAGCAGGCTGAGGGCTTCCTTGTGCAGCATACCTTACCAGGACACAATCGCATCGGAAAGAGCAGCTTGTTGAGGGTTTAGGGTTTAGGAGTTTTTAGGGTTTAGGGTTTAGGGTTGAGGGTTTAGGGTTTAGGAGTTTAGGGTTTCGGGTTTAGGGTATCGGATGCTCTGCGAGCGTCACTAGAAACCCTAACCCCCCTGGTTGGGATGCTGAAGTTGAGGAGCTAAACCCTAAGCAGGCACAGCGTCCCCCTGGCGAAGTTCCTGTTTTGATCTGAGCCTAGTTGGTTGCGGGAGGCCAAGCTTGTTTTAGATGTTTAAGTCTTGGAATCATGCGGTGTTCAAGCACGTTTAATCATAAGCTCAGTAGGTGTCAGACCAACAAATCCCAAAGCCTGGCTTAATAAGAAGCACTATGGGCACCCGTATCTAGAGACCCTAAACCCTAAACCCTAAACCCGTTTCTAGACGGATTTTGCAGAACACCCTAAACCCTAAACCCTAAACCCATTTTGCAGAACACGGAGTCGCTCTTCTGCGTTTGAAGCTTCAATTACCATGCAGCAGGGCCTCCGGTTACGGGCTCGGGTGACTGAAGCCTTCAGACATCCACCTGAGACTTGATCGGTTTAGGATTTAGGGTTTAGGGTTTTGGGGTTTAGGAGTTAGGGTTTAGGTTTAGGGTTTGGGGGGTTTAGGTTTAGGGTTTACATAGGGTTTGGAACCCCACAGAATACCTAGAAGGGTTCAGGGGTTAATTAATGTCTTTAACCTTGCGGTGCTGAGGGTTAGCAGCAACCTCATCTTCCCAGGGACCCTAAAATCTTAAAACCACCGAAAGACCCTCAAACCCATCAAAATCCTAAAGAACCTAAGCACGAGCTCCTGAAAGACTCACCCGGATGGGGCCTTGCCGGCACATCTTTCCCGGCTGGCACGAGATCAGCCCGACCGTGGTCGTACCCCCTCGGGGCGTGCTGAAGTTTTAGGGTTTAGGGTTTAGGGTTCAGGATTTAAGGGTGGGGCTTGGGGTGTGTTTAAGAGTAATAGTTGTCTAGGGGCTTAGGGCTAGGGTTCAGGATCTAGGGTTTGGGTTTGGGTGTCCTTCGAGGATTCGAACATGCTTTTATGTCCAACCAGGCTTTGCATAAGGTGTCCTATCAGTGTTGCATGTGGCGCTTTGGCAGATCGATCAGGGGCTCTATAATATGGGGGCCTTCATAATTAGCATAAGGTCTTGGGGCCCACTATACTAAAATTATACTAAGGAACCCCCAAAATAATATTGGTAAATATTTAGGCCCCTACATTATAAGGGCTTATAGCGTTTACAGCGGTGAGCTCCGGGTCTAGAAACGGCTGATAGGGTTGCCAAGGCTCCAGGTTTACAGGCTGTATCTGGCAGATAACTTCTTATAAGGGTTTGTAAGAATGAGGGTAATGTAGGGGCCGATATAATTACCTATAAAATTTTGGGGGTTCCCCCGTATAATTATACTATAAGCGACCCCCAAACCCCATTCTAATTATTAAGGCCCCTACAGTATAGGCGTCCGGCTTCATAGGGTTTGGAGTTTGTGCGGGCTCAGCTTTCGAAGCGGGGCTGGTGAGGTTTTGCGGTTTGTACTAGTGTGGGCAAGGGGAGAGCGAAGAACATTGACGATACTTACACGATACTTACTTCGGGGATTACAGTCCATGAGTGATACAGACTTGGCGGATCTTTGGACTAGCCAGTTCACCAGATGTACGCTTTGGTTAGCAAGATCGCAGGAACCCATGCTATTTGTTGCGACCTGGACATAGGCTCATGCAAAGTCATTTAAAACATGACCAGTGGAGCAGGCAGTTACATAAGTTAAACATCTACTCCACACAAGACCCGACACAAGAAGAGCTTGCGGACAAAGTGCTAAGCGTATTCAGTTTCAGAGGAGTTGATTGCATTTGGGTTTAGACTATGTACTTTGAGTTCTTGGTTCGGGGATCTGGCCCGAATTCCAAAAAAGGGGTTTGTCGGAAGGTACCCATGGGATCACCGCGACACTACCTAGAAACAGTCCCAGAGACTCGAGTAGCCCTTGCGAATACATGTCGTATTAGGAGCCACCCTGACTCCTAACCCCACTCCAGACCCTGAAGCCTAAACCCCTACTAAAACTAAAGCTTCAAGCACCTTCCCCTAGTCAATATAAGCTAGAGTCGGTGGGAAGAAAAAGCTGCATTCGGAGAGTTAGGGCTCAGGGTTTGTGGGTTATGGGCACTACACAAAGGGGATGAAGCTGCATTCCGAGAGGGCTTAGGGTTTGGGGTCTAGCATTGCTGGTCAACCTCTAAGGGCTCTATGCCCATAGGCCCCATAGTAGTTCTTTTTCAAGACTACTTAATCGGATCCTAAACAAAAGCCACAAAACGGGAACTACTACGGGGCCTATATGGGTAGTTGTCAAAATTATGGTCCCTTTTGGGGTACCCTAAATAATAGGTGCCGTATTAAAATAAGGACCCAAAAAGGGACCATCATTTTGACAACCACCCATATGGGTATGCCCAGAGCATCCCGAGAAGGAAGGCGGCATTCTTGCCGTTTCGGCCGCGCGAATTCAGTCAGGAGCTTTTCTCGAGCGCAGGGCCCCGAACCCAAGCCTTCCATCCCCCGCCGCGGCCGCAAAAACCTCAAGGTCCTTAACACTACCCTAACCCTTCAGGTACCTACTATATAGGGTGCTAGAGCCCCTAGGGCCCTATATAGTAGGTACCTGGGGGGTTTAGGGCTAACCCGTCACCCTGTCACGAAGATGCTGAAGCCTAAAGTTGCTCAGTGACTTAGCACGGGAGCTAAACTACAACTCTACTCTATAAACTTCCAACCGTTGACTTTTTGAGCCCCAAAACCCTACACCCTGAAACCCTAATTCCTGACCCATATAAACCCGAACCAACCAGCCTACACTCTGGTAAGTCGTAAGCCAGCGGATAGGTCTCCCTGAACCCTCAGTATCCCGATCCCGTTTTTAGGGTTTACGGTTTAGGCGCCTTATGTAAGATGTAGAACAGGATTTTGAGGTATATCATACCATAGGTATAGTAAGGAACCCCCCCAAAACCCTATATTCGAATGCCACCCTATATTCGAATGCCAAAGGCCCCTACATTAGACTGAAACAGGGCCCTAGAGCCCTAGAGTTCTGAAGTTCTTTCGGAATCCAGGGCCCTGCAATTCAGAGGAAGTCCCGCATAGTAGTCGGGTGTAGGAGGATCCTTCTGCTGAAAGGCCCTCTTTACGGCGAGAGGATGTTTTCAGGGCTTGGGATTAGGATATGGGGTTATGTGGGATTGGGTGTTCCGGTTTAGCTTGGGTGTGCCGGTTTAGCGTTTTACTTACAGTTTGAGTGCTTTAGGGATCTTTGCCTTGCTTTGCAAGGGTGTAAGGGGTAATGTCCTGTCCGGAAGCAGGCTCTGAAGAGAGGGAAGCTGAGTCTAAGATATCGGGTTTCCGGAGTCTCGAAATTGGGGGTTTCCGAAAATAGGGAACCCTAATATAGTGCCCTAAATATCCTTATTTTACGGACCCCAACATAAGGTACCCCTTGTTTTCGGAAACTCCCAAATAGGTTCGGTGTTGGGAGAGGAAGGAAAACAGCCATCGGGCCACTCAGATCCAAGGCCAATGTACGAAACCCAAAGGCCCTCCCCAACTCTGGCCCATAAAACCTAAACCCTAAACCCCCCAAACTCTGAGGGCTTAGGGTTTAGGGAATCCGAAGCTGAAGAGGCCAACAGCGTGTACCCAAGCTAAGCCCAGAACCCGGTTTCAGAAGAGCTGAGCATGCAGCAGGCGATTCGGTTTTCTATAGAATCCCATAAATACCTGCAAGCAACTACTATTCCTTTGGGCTCCGTTGTACAAGTTGAAAGTTTTGACTTAGGCTACCACCAGGGTGGCAACAACAGTGACTACTTGCAGCACCAACTGAGGTGGACATCACTTTTCTTCTAGACTATGATCCTTGAAGTACACCCTCCATCTTCAGCTCCAACCTAATCTTCAGGCCCTCAGTCAGAGGGCTTATATGAAGCAGGGTGTATCTAAGGGGTGTTTGGTGAGTGTAAGCCAAGCCCCTGATAAAAACTGGTGATTTAGCGCTTTAGTATCGGCCGACTGGTAGTACAAACCCTACACCCTAGGACCCTAAACCCTAAACCCTACATCCTAGGACCCCTATCATCTTTTCAAACCTGGGAGGATCCTCGCACATGCATGGCCGCGGCTTCCTGTAGATGTGGCCTGATTAGACCATCAGCGAATATCGGAGTACCCTATACAATGATAGTAGGTAACTTTCCATACTTGGAGGTATCATCCTTAATTACGGGATATTGGAAAGTCTGGGTTCCTTCAGAGTCCTTGTGTAAGGATTATCCGCACTCCCCTTCTTGCGTTTGGAGGGGCCAGGGCTTCAGTTTATGCGTTGGGGGTCTAATATAGGAGCCTAAAGAACTACCAATACCATGTTGGGGGTTCTTAATTATTATAAGCATAGTACAATATACCCCAAAACCCTATTCTAGTTATTAAGGCCCCTAGATAAGGGTTTAGGGTTTGCGTTTGGTGTCTATCACTTTCGGAGAGCCGTCTTCGAGACTGGGCTTCGAAGGTGTGCAACTTCGAGGTAGCAGCACGGGGCATCGGCAATAACACTTGTTGTGGGGGTTTAGGGCTTAGGGATTAGGGTTTAGGGTTTAGGCGGATGTTGCACAGAACATCCGAAGTCCATGTGGCAACTATCCTGCACACTGAACTCGCCGAACTCCAACCTTAGGTCCTACGCCTTGTGGTCCTACCGTCTCCTGCTTGTAAGTTTGAGCATCCAGGGATCGAACTCAAAAGCCGAGAGGAAAAGCTGTAAATACCTTGGTAGGCCATGTCCGCTGTCGAGAAGCCGTTGGACCTGGACTCCAAGTGTAGTTGCTTCTCTCAGTTGCCAGACCGGTAATCGGGAATCTGTACACCAAGCTGGAAACCTTCATCTCTGAAGCAGATGAGAAGGAACTGCATACCAGAATCCAGGTCGTTATGACCGGTAGCACACGACTGCCTCGGAGGTAGAGCAGGGCTGCAACGGCCGCTATCCCAAATGGGCCGTTTCCAATCAGGTCTTGTTGCTGTCACCAAGCTCTAAAGCCCTAAACAGGATTGAGTCTTCTTGGGGGAACTGCCCAGATGCACAGCGGTCGAAGAATTTGTCCTGAAGTTTCGGTGGGCAGTGGCGAGAAAAGGCATCAAGCCCTATACTATCTATGCCTTTACGCCTAATATAGCAGCCTAAATAGTTACCAATACTATTCCTAAGGGTTCCTCATTATAGGTATAGTGTAAGATACCCCGAAACCTTATTCTACCAAGTAGCTACTGAGGCGCCTATACTGCTGCTGAATGTTTCGCCAAGAGACCAAGAGTCACTTCTTCATGGCCTTATTGCGTTTAGGGTTTTGGGGGGGTTTTGCTTTCCGTTTTCGGGGCCAAACATCGCAACCGCTGCTGCTTGAACCGGTGTATGGTTCAGTCGATTAGGGCTTTTTGGTCTAGGGTTTGGGGGCCCAGCTGCAACACAGACACACAAGCACTGACTCTGCAGGGGTGGCTTTCGGACAACTTTGCACGAATCCCTAGCAGGGATTGTTAGTTTTACGGAGCCCCAAGCGATTGAGCCAAGTTTAGGCATTGTTCCGACTGCCTGTTACTGTTGCGGTGCCATGGCTTCGACCAGCAACGAGGAGATCCTTGATGCCGATTTTCTTGGAGGCAGCAGTAGGGTTTAGGGCTTAGGGTTCAGCAGTCAGCCCGTCTAAAGCCCAATCTGTCACCGGCCTTTGCGAGCCGGGGAAGGGCCCCGGGGTGCTGTACGTGTTGTTTTCTTGTTTGTCTCATGTTTCACGGGGATTACACGCCTCTGCGATTAAAGCCGCCGAATGAAAAAGCCACACCCCCTGCAAGGTCACAAGAACACCTTTGAACTCAATGTCAAGAAACCTTTGAACTCAACGCCCGTGCAAGACGAAACCCACTACAATATACGTAACAGTATCGCATGCACCCAGAACCCGACCGAAGCGAGAACCGGAACGACCGCTTGATGTCTCCAGTGCACACCTAAGCGTAAGAGCAAAGCTGCAGCTCGTTGCTCGGGAGCCATATGGGACTTTCCGAAAATTAGGGGTACCTTATTTTGGGGTCCTTATAATAAGGATCCTACTATTCAAAGTACTATATTAGGGTCCCCTATTTTCGGAAACCCCCATATCCCGCAGTGAAATCCTGATCTGCCGAGAACCGTACCGGCAGCTCAATGTGCGGTGCACCCTTGGAACCTCTGTCATTGGTTTGTTCTGCAACATTGAAAGACTCAAACGAACACCCCTACTATGAACATACAACTGAAAAAGCAACCAAGGAAAACCATTGGCCTCCCAAGCCACAGTGAAACAACAACGAATCAATCCTAACTGTTTGGAGGAGTCCTTGTATGACAATGGTTTAAAGTTATATAGATACATTGTAAATACCAAAAACTGCGAATTTAAATGAAAGACTTGCGGAAGATATTCTTACTAGTGCATGTAAGCCCGTATTTCTATGTTATACATTATATATATATATATATATAGATACACATACCGATCGATCTATCTATTTCTTTATACAGCCCTTAACCCTAAACCCTATATATTTATATATATATATATATGGTAGTCAAGGTGTAGTGACTTTCCGCGACGTGAGAGGCCCCACAGCAATGGCGGCTTTTGAGCAGGAGAGCGGAGAACGTTCAGGGATCGTGGGCTTGAGGTTTTAGGGTTTTTAGGACTTTAGGGCTTTCGGGTTAAAGTATTTTTTTTGTTTTAGGCTTTAGGGCTTTAGGACTTTAGGCTTTAGGCTTTAGGGTGTAGGGCTTTAGGGTTTTGGGCTTGAGGACTTTAGAGGTTTAGGGTGTAGGGCTTTTGGATTTTTAGGGTATAGGGTTTAGGCTTTTGGGCTCTATGTTTTGGGCTTTAGGATTTAAGTTTAGGGCTTTAGGGCTTTAGGACTTTAGGGTTTAGGGTTTAGGATTTTGGGCTTTAGGGTGTAGGGCTTTAGGATGTTTAGGGTTTGGGTTTTTGGGCTCTATTTTTGGGCTTTAGGGTTTGGGTTTAGGGCTTTAGGACTTTAGGGTTTAGTTTTTTGGGCTTTAGGGTTTAGGGCTCCAGATGCTTAAATCATGAGCTAGAAGGTTACGGAATATAAATCTGAGGTCTCCGAGTTAGGGGGTGTTGGGGAGGTTCAAGAAGATGACCATGAGTCATAATCATTGTCATTTGATAATGTGGATGATTGTGGTCAAGATTCAAGATCTGAAACACATCTGATATAGACTGAAACGTGGCATACATGTCTATGTTTACGTGCGCATATAGTGAGAGTTCAGTGTAATTGCATTTTGCACCGAGCCTTTTCCAAGAGCCCTAAAGACGATGTGTTCTGCCCCTTCCCTTCTCCATGCACAGCACAGCGCAGACAGCAGCTTCTGTACATCCGAAAGTTGGGCCGTGGCATGCCTGACTCCACTACACCCTACAATTATATGACCTGCCCCTATCTTAAATTTCCTACCAGGACGGCTTCTTCATGTTCGACTGCTTTCTGAGGCACTGGCACAGACTGCGCAGAGTCCTCTAAGGACCCTCAGAAAGCTGCGGGATCCCGTGCTTGGCTTGGGGAAGACAGTCTCGGGCCTTGGGGTATTTTCGCTTTCGAAACGGTATTGTTTGCTTAGAGCGCTTGTAGATATGAGTTTTATAAGGTTGAGGGGTTGAGGATGGGCTTAGGGGATCAGAGGCAACAAAGAGGCTGCCAAAAGAAATGAGTTTAGTGGACAACGCGCAGCGTGCCACAGTGAGAGCCGTGAAACCTCTATACGTGCCAACAGACTCCATCCCGCCACTTCCAGACGGTGGAGGGTCTGCCTCAAACTGTCAATCATACAGTATGTTGTTGTTCACTAGGTTTCCCATGAGACTGTAACAAACTTCCTGCAGGACATAGTCTATGTTAGTTTAGTTCACTGGTTTCCCATGAGATTGTAATATTTCCTGCGGACATAGTCTATGTTAGTTTAGCTGCCCCTACTGTGGCTGCTTGACATTGTCGGCAGGCCCAGGCACCTTGAGGAGCTGCGCCACGCCTTCGATGAGCGCCGCATTGGCGGATTTACGCTCTTAAGTGGGTACTACAGGGGCCTTAATAAGAAGAATACGGTTTAAGCGCCTATTATACTATAGGCATAATAAGGAACCCCAGAACCCTATTCTAATGATTAAGACCCCTACAGTTGCCCAAAGCCGAAAAGGCCTGCTTTTCAGGGGTCGGTCAGTGATTCTCATACATAGTTCCTTAGTGTTCCTTACGTACGGGTATGTGTGAACGCGTGCATGCATATGTGTACGTAGACACAATCAGCTATGCTCAGTTAACAGAATCTATGTATTACATACATAGACGCAGACATAAACCGCACATAAACATCTGACTATAATACTGCTTGAACAAACCGCAACAGTAAGTATGCAATATAGGGGCCTAAACAATTACCTATACTATTTTGGGGCCTCCTTATTGTGATTATAGCATAATAGACAGAAAACCCATATTCTAATTATTCTAGTATAATAGTATAATGGACCCCCAAACCCGATTCTAATTATTCAGGCCCCTACGGCACCCNNCCCTAAACCCTAAACCCTACGGCACCAGGCATGAAAGCACCTCTTGCCGACGACTGTGAGGCCCGGGCCGGGCCACCGAGGGATTGCGCGGTTTTTGCGAACGTTAGATTAGGGTTTAGGGGTTTAGGG
>CAJNDV010026224.1:133736-146166 GCA_905221635.1 Symbiodinium sp. CCMP2456 | reverse complement strand
GGGGGGTTCAGGGTTTAGGGGATTTAGGGGATTTAGGGGTTCAGGGTTTAGGGTTTAGGGGTTTGGGGTTTGGGGGTTATGGGTTTTTGAACGCGACTTTAGGGCCTTAAGCTCCTTGGATTTTGGCGTCTAGGGTTCAGGGGTACTTGTTTTTGGTGTGGGGTGTCTTTGCGCTGAACATAGATCTTCAGTAGGAGGATCCTCACATGTCATAGGATCCTTTTAAGGAACGTCTGTTGAAAGAACACTCTTATAGAGAGGTCTTAGCATTATGGTCTGTGAGGATTCTGCCTTAAATTGGAGAGGGCTCAATAACTTGTTGTTTGGAAGTACGTGGACATACCCTGAAGTGTTTTTCACTGAGGCTCACTCAGGAACTTAACAGAGGCAGTTTGCTTCCAAGTCCGAGCCGCAGAACAACCCTGCGAGCCAAAAAGCTGTGAACTTACGCTGGACTTACAAGTTAGCTCTAAGTTCTACTTAACTTATTAAGTTAGTTATTAACCACTTACACCAGTTCATGATAAGTCAACTTATAAGTCCCCCCCAAGTTCCTTAAGTTACTTATACAAGCAAATCGGGGTATATGGTAGTATCACAAACTCATGGGTGTATTTTAGACTAGGCATATTCGGCTTTCTGTGGGAAGCTCTTGGGAGGTTCTCTAAGACCCTTACGAATCCCAAATTGACCTAGAGGTACCCAACACGCCCCGTCTTCGATTGACATCTAAACCCTAAACCACCAAGCCAGTACAGCCTTGTTTTCTTTACATGAGACCAGAGAGCTAGGCCTCAACCAAGGTCTTGGGTGCAGGGTTTCGGGTTTGGCGTTTGGGAATTTGGGGGTGGGGTTTAGGTTTTTGACTTTAAGACTGTAGGAGGTAGGGCTTAAGATTTGGAAGTTGGATACTAGACTTATCGGACTGACCTTATACACTCGACAATTATGAACCAAACTTGAACTCAGGTTTTTTCACTTCCAACCGACGAAGCAGCAGGAACCCCGTCTTGCATGTCCCGGGAGCGAGCGCCGAAACCCTTAAATCGCTAAGCCCCTAAGCCCCTAAACCCGCTTTATGGGACCCTGGTAGGAACCCTTACACCTTAATGAACCTCTTTATGCAACCCTTAAAGCAACCCTCACCTTCAAGAACCCCGGCGGCAAGCTATGAAGAAGCATGGAAAAACCCTCAAAGAATCCTGAAGCCACCCCTTGTAGGAACACGTGTAGGGACCCTCATAGGAACCCTACTAGGAACCCTGAACCCTTGCTGGGAACTCTTCAACGAACATGTAAAAAAAGGCCCCTAAACCCTAACCTAAAGCCTAAACCGTCTCGCAGGTAGATTTGGGCGTGAACTGGGCCAGCCCCGACGCCGAGCCTTTTCTCCGAGCACTGAGAGATGAAAGGCTCGGGCTGTCTGGAGGGTTTCAGCTTTTCTTGAAGGGGTTCAGGGTTTAGGGTTCTGTAATAATAAGGGCTCCTACAGGGGCTTCCTCAACGGGTTCTACAAGGGTTTTGCCACAGCTCTATAGGGCAACTAAAAGGCTGAAGGGCCCAAGCGTTAGAGACCCTAACAAGACAAGACGAAAGACGATGGGAGCCCTGGCAAACAGCCGCGAGCCCTATAGGGATGCGTGCGTAGGGCAAGCTTGTTCCGAAAACTGATCAAACCTAGCCTGGGAGCCCAGCTCCCCCGTGTTAAGGACTTGATACCTTGAGTCATGGAGGGATCCATAGCATGTGCTTCAAGGTAGCTTCCTGAAGTCATAGGCTTTGGGCATTCCGGGCAATCTGCCTTTGAAACCGCTGGAACAGGCTCCTTGACTTCTTGGCACAACTGTGTGGTCCAAACTTTGTCGCCATGCGCCTGGAGCTCTTTGAAAAAAGGCCAGGGAAAGCGTTGGGTTTTGGGGGACAGGCTGAGGATCTTAGGCGGCTTAGGCTTTACGGTTTGGAAACCTCGAGGTGAGGACTTGGCGATGGCATCTCTCCCCTTGGTTTGACTTTTGTGCGGGCTTGGGGTTTGCAGAAAATCCTCGACCCCGATGGCTGCGTGATAGGCCAGACACCCGAAGCACCCAGCCCTCAACTCTAAACCCTAAACCAGCCTCATGAAGCCCTCAACCCTAGACTCCAAACCCCAAATCATAAGCTCTTTACCTTACAGAATCCCAGAGCTTAAAAGAACCCTGGCATAATGTGCTATATTATAGCATATACTATAGTATATAGTATAATTAATGATTATATAATGCTATAGCATGGTGTCAAAATTGCATCATGTAACCTACCTACACCCTAGAAGCCCCGGAAGCAAGTCTTCCCAGCTCTGCGAGGCCAGGATCCATGAACTTGATTCCATGGCATCAGGACACTACTTAGGGGTACTTAGAAATAGTTTTTAATCTTTGGTTACTATAAACCCTAAGAAGCAGCTAAAATTATAATTTTTGCTCGGGGTCTAAGTTCAGAATAGACTAAGGCTTTAGGGCTTAGGCGTTCAGGGTTTAGGAGTTCGGGGTTTAGGGTTTAGGGTTTAGACACTAAGGGCTTTGGGTCTTCGGGTTGAGGAGCTTGGCATTTAGGCAGGCTGAATTATAAGCTCCGGGTTTCTGCCTCAGCTAATGGCTTATGGTTGAGTTTAGGGTTTAGGGAAGATGTTTCACATGCTTAGGGTTTCTGCCACGAGTGCAGCGCTTCCGAGAACCAGGCAGGCATGTACAAGTCTGTGCAAAAAAGGGACAATGGGCTTCGGACCTCCTGGGTTCAACAACTATCCCGAAAACCTTAGCAGCAGCAGTCGTCGTCGTAGTAGTGCTAGTGGTGGTGGTAGTGCCAATGATAGTTGCGGTAGCAGCAGCAGTCGCTGCAACACTAGCAGACAAGCGCCAACAGTAGCAGCAGAGCAGTAGCAGTCTAAGCGCACTTTTGAAAATATGCGTTTCACTGGCCAGAAATCCTCGATTACCCCGGGCGAGCTGCTTGCGACAGCCCATTGAGGACACTTACACCACCCACGTTGGCTTTAGCTGGGACGATGCGACTGCCAGCGCAGGGCAACGCCCGCATCCTGTCACATTGTGGCTTGCCTGCACATGACAGGTCCGGAGGTCCTGCTGCAGAAGAAGGAGAAACACGCAGAGAGAGAGAGAGAGAGAAGGAACGAACGATGTATGAATTTACATAGATCTAGGTGTTTATATCTGTGCTGACATACGCATGTAGGTATGTATATATATATATATACAATCATACATATACTCGTATGTACGTACATGTACTCATCCATGTAAGTACATATTGGTTTTCTTACTGTTTTAACATTATGATGTACGTGTGTTATATTATGCTTTGTTATGTTATGGTAAGCTAGGTAATGCAATGCTACATTACATGATGCTGTGCTATGTTATGTCACGTTATTCCATGTGTGTATGTCCGGGTATGTGCGTATATGTGTGTGTGTGTGTACGCATTCATGATTGCATGCATGGATGCATGTATGTATGTATGTATGTATGTATGTATGTATGTATGTATGTACGTCTTTATGTGTGTATGTATAGGGGTGTTTGTTTGTGTGTGTGTGTGTATGTCTGTATGTCCACAAGTAGGCATGCTCATGCCGTTGTGCGTTTCTAGTTCTTTGCTCACACTGCAGAGCAAGGTTAAACTTCATTACTAGATGCAGCTACACATTGCACACATGAATGTTTGGATTGATGCATTTGATTGGATCCGTTTCTAATCCTCGGTGTATTTACTCCTATGAATATGAATTCATGTATATGTATATATACACGTCTAAATGCATATATATATATATATACACGCATGCATTGATCTGACCGTTGCTGAATGGAGCTTCCGCCAGCATGCAAAGTATGTTATAGAAGTTTGCTAGAAGTCAGAAGATGTTTTGTCTTTTGTTGTTGAAGCAGGTGTTCTGGCAGTTGAAGATGCACATGCGACATAACAGCTACGGCGGCGACTACTACTTTTACTTTTACTTTTACTACTACTACTACTACTACTACTACTACTACTGCTACTACTACTACTACTACTACTACTACTACTACCACGATGACGATTCCTGCGAGTAATTCTGATGGTATTAGTCTTGGCATGGCTGTAATATTTGACGTTCCCATTACTACGAATGGTTGCAAGTGACTTGGGCCGAAATAGAAACGAGTTTAGGATTCCGCGTTTGCAACACAGAGTGCTCCCTGCTCTTGGGAACACCTCCAAGGCCGAGCATCCCTGAGCCACAGCTTCACCCGAACCTGTGGACTAATTGCAAAGCCCGCCCCATGACCTTGAACTTCCTAAGCGTAGAACGTAAGCCCCTCAAGCCCCAAATCCTGATGTCCAGATACCGAAGCCATGCCGCGATACCGCAATAGGGTTTAGGGTTCTGGCGCACCCTGCAATTGATCCGAAGACCCGAGTTTCTAAAACAGCATCCTCCAAGCCCCATAAACCCCACACCCTCTGCCCTCAACATCCCTCAACCATAGTAGGCTCGAAATGCCACCAACCCCCACACCCAAGACCTTCCTCCAAACCCTGGTAGACCTCAGAAGCCCTACACCCAAGTCCCCTCCCTCTAAACCCTACGAAGCCCTACCCTAAACCCTAAACCCTAAACCCTAAACCTAATCCCATGCTCGCCGCAGCATTTTGGCTTCAGGGTCAGGGCAGTGCCCAGGCCCAAGGACGAGCCAACACCTAAGGATGGCCGCTTGGCCGAGTCTCGGGGCCTGGTGGGTTTAGGATTTTTGGTCGGTTCAGGGATTTAGGGTTTTTGGTCGGTTTAGGGTTTAGGGTTTTGGTCGATTTAGGGTTTAGGATTTAGGGTTTAGGGTTGAAGGTAATTTTCAGGGCCTTGATAGGTTGAATGGGGTGACTTGGGGTTCGTTGTAGTATCCTGTTATAAACGAATAGTGCATCGAAAGGAATAGCATTGGTCATTAGGTATGTATTTTGATCTTTGATTTCCGTATTTGGGAGTATGTGCTCATTATGTACGCGAACCTGTGGGTGCTTCCTTCGGCAGACCTCGAGCTGGAGTTGTAAACCCTCCACCGGAGTTTTTCGCTTTGGCTAGGTTTTCGTGTTTAACCTCCCTAGCCCCCAGGTACCTACTATATAGGGTACTAGAGCCCCTAGGACCCTATATAGTAGGTACCTGGGGGTTAGGGCTAGAGACTCGACTCGACCAATTTGGTTACGAAGTGGGTTGCCGTAGGGGACCTGCCGGGACTCTGCAAGTTTAGGGCGGTTTTGAGTTACAGGTGGCTATAGCCTCTAATCACCTGAGGTCCGTGCTTTGCAAGAGATTATCATTGCCATTGCCATCCACATGAACAGGGGGCTTAGGATTGGAGGCCGCGGCCTGCTAGAAGGAGAAGGACACAAACAAACCTAAACCTGCAAGCCCGAAACCCTAAACCCTGCCCTGAGACCAAGGCAATGAAGCTCCCCGTGTTGGTGGCGTTTCTCTCCCTCGCCCACCTGGCACGGTCGGACGAGAATGACGTCACCATCGGCACCCCGCATAGAATTTTGCATAAGATGACAAGATCTCTTTCTTTCGACATAGTCCATGAAGTACGGAACAGCGCAGATGCCGCAGGGTTAGGAGGCAAAAGCAAACACAAGTAAGGACACCTCCTTATTATGTCACCGTCTCTCGCTCGCTCGCTCTCTTTCTCTATTCCTAGGCTTGTTCTGCTTCTTGTTCTGTCTCTTTCCCTTCCGTGCTAGAAGTTGTGGCATGGAATCACCCGAACCAGTTGGCAGTTTTTGGCATCCAGTTTCGGAGGCCTCAAAGCAGTCAACAACCCAAACAACCGCAATCTCTCAAGTCAGGTACTTTTGGTATCATACCCTTAAGCTTTAGAGCCAAGTCGCAGCTGCTCTTGCCGCTACAAATGGGCCATCGTTGACTGAGCCGTTGCAAAACCCTAGATATGTCTGGCACCAAGAGTCCGCAAAATTCACCGGATGTGATCCCTGCCTTTTGAAGCCTGTTTACCTGCTATGGATTGGGGGAGGAGGTTCGGGGGCAAGAGCAGGAGAGGGAGCAGCAGCAGGAGCAAGAGCAAGAACAAGATACCACGTATAGGTGTCAAAACACTCCTCGTCGAGCGTTAACAAGAGGTGCTCGCTTAGTACAAGGGAGAAGGGGCTCAAACCTCCACCCTTAACCCGAACAGAAGGGGACCAAACCCTAAACATGCCTCGCCTGGGTCGTCCGAGTTTGAGCGCCTAAACCCAAAACCCAAAACCCAGGTGTAGCAGTGATTGCAGCCTCCCATAGTAGTCATGATGACGTAGTTGGACACCGAGACAGCGTAAACCCTCAACCCAGCCCGGATGAACAGCTCCCCCAGGCGCCGGGGTCACCCCTGTGCAGAAGGTCCTCGACCTTTTGGCTTCGATGAAAGTAAGGGGCGAGGACGGGGGTTATAGAGGTTTGGGTTTGGGGTTTATGGACCTTTGGCCGGGGCTTGATGCATCAAAAGGGGCGAGGACGACTCTTTTTGACGGAAGATGCGGAGACTAGATAATGAGTACCCGGAGTCCCGTATCCCTTAGTCTCTATATGGCTGTTCGATCATGCACTCCAAAGGCTCAATCCCCATCCAAAGCATCAGTCAAGGCCCCTATATTCATGGGCCTTGTAAGGTTTCTTGTCGTGAGCTTGTTTTTTCTGATGCTTGGTTTTGGGTCTTCCGGGTGTGGTTTGCCGTTTCCATAGCAGGGGATGATGACGTCGGTTCCAGCTTCGGTGAAGTCCGGAATTTCAGGCATTCTGACGATCGTACGAGGCGTTCTGCGTGTACATGTACAATTCCGATTCTATAATTTTTTTCTGTAACCTATTTCATGTGCACCACCCTTTCATCAAGACCTGACACGTGCTTGTATCGCCAGGAAGAGAAGCAAAAGGAAGCACTCCAGTATGCCAAGTACGAGCAGTTCTGTGCGAATACGCAGGCCTGCTTTTGGGGGTTGGGGTGTCTTCGAGCTTGAAAGCTTTGTTGGGGACTTTGTGCTGGCGGGTATCTGTAGAATTACGGCTGCGAGTTCCCCTCCAAAACATTCTTAGGTTGTTTTACCTTTTCCTCATCTTCCAGATGTTCGCAGTGAGGTTCCCTTATGGCTACATTGTCGGCAGCTAAAGCCAGGATCACCGAAGTGCTTGTTACTGCTATTGCTGTTACCATGACGGCGGCCATCTACCGTGATCACTGCAGGTGTGGTTCTCCAAATTTGGGGTCTCCGTTCGGACACCAGCAGGTTTTTGTTGCAACTAGTTCGGATGCTCATATAGGGGCCTTACTAATTAGAATAGGGTCTGGGGGTATATATACTATACTATAAGGATGATAAGGAACCCCCCCAACAAAAAACCTATTCTAATGATTACGGCCCCTACATTAGCCAGTCGTTATCAGGTTTTGAGCTTTGCAGTGGGAGAGAGTGGGGTCACGACATACAGTTGCGAGGTTTAGCGTTTAGGGGTTTGATGCGTGTGGCTTAGGGTTTAGGGCTGTAGCCACGTTTGGCCGAATTTGTAGCAGCACAGCCCGTCTTCCTGGCCCATGCTGTCGGTAGACCCGTCACGCAGGAGGAGAAAGAGAAATCACTGAAGGCTCCCCGGCATCGACCTGTTGGGGCTTTGGGTTTTGGGGGTGTCCTTGCCAGAAAGGAGGTTTCGAACCTTGGGTTTTCGTCTTGAACATGTCGGCCCTGACTGAAAGGTTGATCAAGCTGCAGGAGGGAACACACAGAAGTAGTTATACTGTAAGTAGAAGTCATGTATGTGCTAGCTAGTGTTAGTTCTACAGAATAACAAACGATTATGAATCACTGCTATATTTGTTTAAGAAATATATCGCTTGTGTTTACGGAAAATGTGGTTCGATGGACTCAGTTTTAGGGCCTAGCCGGCCCGAAAGAACATGTGAAGTGAGGTTTAGGGTTCAGGGTGTAGGGTTTGAGGGTTTAGGGTTTAGGGTGTAGGGGTTGAGGGTTTTGGGGGGTTTGATAGCAGGCCCGAGAAGTCAGAAAGCGCGGGTTCAGGAGACTGCGTCCCAGATTGAGATCTTGAAAGCAGACCTGGGCAAGCCTCCTGCCTGTTTTCAGTGGGGCCTTGGGGTTGCAGGTTTCAGCTTAGCGTCCTAAACCCTGAACCCTAAAGCCTCTTAGCCCCTTGGGGCCTCAGGGCTGAAAAACACGAAAGTTGCTGGCTCACGTTCAGCATTGAACTCGTGATCCGGGTCTGGTCGAGATCTCTGGGGTGTGTGTTTTCTATGGGGGTTTTGGATCTTGTGGAGGTTCAGGGCGCAGCATGGACTACGTTTGTGGGGGGGGGATTGTAAGGTGGACTGTGGTGCCTCTATGTGCCCGGATAGCTACCGGATAGTTTGTAGTCGATGTTACTTTCGGTGGCTCTGATTACACACCGTGGTACTCCTTGGGCCCTTGGGTCCCATTGAAGACTCATGCCTCCCACTCTCAGCCTTATCTTTCCCTAAACTCTAAGCCCTAAACCCTAAACCCCAGTCAAGACCAAAGCCTACAGGCTATCCATGAACCGAACCCAAGAAGGATCGAGGAACCCCTCTACAGAGCCCGAAGCCCCTCAATCAAGCTATGTACTCGGTTTAGGGGTTTAGGGTTTAGGCTTTGGTTTAGGGTTTAGGGTTTAGGGTTCAGGGTTCAGGGTTTAGGGTTTAGGGTGTTTGAGGACACTATTCCGTAAGTAAGGGGTTTGGGAGCCTCTGGACGACGGCATAAGCCCCAAAACCCATGACAGGACCCAAGACCAAGAACCCCAACCCCAAACCCAAGATTGCGAACCCCAAACCCCAAAATCCATAAAGCCCCAAACCCTAGACCCTAAACCCTAAACCCTGTAAACCCTAAACCCCTATAGACCGTAAACCCTAAACCCTGTAAACCCTAAACCCATATAGACCCTAAGCCCTAAACCTGTAAGCCCTAAACCCTAAACCCCTATAGACCCTAAACCATAAACCCTGTAAGCCCTAAACCCTAAACCCCTATAGATAAGCCCTAAACCCCTATAGACCCTAAACCCTGTAAGCCCTAAACCCTAAACCCTGTAAACCCTAAACCCTAAACCCCACTCTGAGGATTTCTTCGGACATCGCCGATGCCGAGGCCACGCTGCCGGACCTGACAAAGGACCCCCGAGTTGCAAATGGGGCTTTAGGTTTAGGGGTTTAGGTTGGGCTTTCCGTTTATTATGGGTTTAGGATTAGGGGTTCACGGTTTAGGGTTTAGGGTTCAGGGGTTTTGGGGTTTTGGGGTTTGGGGGTTTAGGGTTAGGGGCTTTAGGGTTTAGGGGTTTAGGGCCTACGGTCTAGGTGGGGCTTGTGGGTTTAGGGGTTTAGGTGTAGGACTTGGGGTTTGGGGTTGAGGGTTAAGTTCGGTTTCAACAGGGTTCAGGGTCCAGGGTCTAAGGTTTACGCGGGTTAGGGCAGGGTTTAGGGTTCAGGCGTGTTTAGGTAGGGTTTGTTTAGGGTTTAGGCGGGATAAGGTTCAGGGGTTAGCCCTTAGGCGGGCTAAGGTTTAGGGCTTATATGCTATACCGCTGTTGATCTGATCTTTCAGATTAGGGTTTAGGGATTTGGGGATTCAGTCCTGTTTGTTATGTGGCAGCTTCATGTGTTCACTTGGCGCTTTGATCTGGCTTATAAACGGTTTAGGGTTTAGGGTTTAGGGTTTAGGGCTTATTATAGTGGCTTCAGAGCATTCAGGTTTGGATGATCGATGCATGCTTTGCAAGGTTTGGGGCGGTCCAGTACTGGCTGGAGAAAATACCAAAGAATTGCAGATCCTCGAGCCCTGTTTCAATTTGTCCAGGCCCTCATGGTGGACCCTGAACCGTAGGCCCTTCTAGAACTCGTAAAGAATCCCTAACCCTAACTCTGAGTACCCCAAGTACCCAAGACCCTACTCCAAGCGTTAAGGCCGCTCTATTGCCTCTTGATGCATCCATGATCTGCAGAGCTCGAGGGTTTGTCCGCGTTCAGTGGTGGCTTGTGGTCAGTGCAGTGGCTTAAGGTTTGACTTCTTAAGGTGTTATCGGCTACCTTATTTGGCTGGGTAGGGCTTAGGGTATACAGATGTTAGAGTCGATCATGTTTCAGCGCTGGCATTTCCAGCTTTGGTTGTCACTTTCCATGAGTTCGGAGTACGGAGAGCAACATAGGTACTTCAAGATAGGGCCTGGGTTCACGACCAGTAAGAATGAAGTTTGAAGACGAACTGAAGTCTTGAAATGCTGTGCTGCGTTTATTCTATCACACACCCTGAAGACCTTACTTCAGTCCAAAGGCTCGACATGCTTAGGGGTTTAGGGTTTGGGCTCAAGGCTTTGGGAGGGTTTAGGGTTTAGGGTTTAGGGTTTTGGTTTAGGGTTTAGGGTTTAGGGCACTCCCCGCCAACTCCCCAACGCCTTGTCTGGAAAGGACATCGACAAGTGGACCGCAGACAAGGACATCCAGGGCCCAGGGCCCCTGAGCCCTAAGCATCCTTCATATAGGCTTTCCCCGGAGTCTTAAACATTTTCTGTAAGCGCTGAACCGTACCTTAACTCAGATAACCTACCTTGCTAAAGACATACATAAGTCAAGCATAATAAGGAGCCCAAAAGGATATGTTTCACGGGGTTCAGGCAATCCCCAAAGTGAACAGACTTCAGACCACAAAGCAGGTATTATTTGCAGACTTTAGACCGCAAAGTAGGTACTACTGTTGATGATATTACTCCTGCAGTACCTTAAGGACCCAAAACTATGGAAATTATGGTGTAGTTCTTATTATGGGTAATGCAGGATTTATATCATCAACCATGCTTGTAGCGAGCCCTAGCTTTTGCAAGGACACAGCGACCAAGGAGCGCCAGGAAGAGCGCTTGGCTTACACGAAGGCGGCAGCAGAAACTGAAGGTTTTGGGGTTTGGGGTTTATAGTATATAGGGTTTAGGGTTTAGGGGTTGGGGCGGTTAGGGTTTAGGGGTTTGGGGTTTATGGTTTGGGGGTTGGGGCGCTTAGGGTTTAGGGTTTTACGGTTTGCTGTCAGGAAAAAAGACAGCAAGACGGATCCCTAAACCCTAAACTCTAAACCCTAGACCCTAAACCCTAAACCCTGATATTCATCTTGATGTAGAGGATTCCCCCAAACCCAAAGCTGCAGTGCTACTGATTCATACCGGCCGGAAGGGATCAAAACGTAATGAGGGGAATGGGGTTGCACAGTGGTGAAACGTAAACCTAGCTATAGTTGTAGTAGATATCGTAGTTATAGTGTCCAAATTCTAACTTCAATGCTCAAATCCTTGTCCCCAAACCTGCCCTCAACCCGAAACCGATGTGTGATCGAAAGTGAGAGGCTGAGGGGCGATACTCCGAAAGGCCCTAAGCCCGTAGGGTTTACGGTTTAGGGTTTTGGGTATATAACCCATTAGACGCAGCAAAGCCTGAACGCTTAGCAGAATAGACACCTTTATATCACGATCACTGTGACTACCGCGATCCCTAAACCTCTAAATGCACCCGCTCACTTCCCTTGCTTACCCCGTGCCATTCTGCATCGCTTCGTGCAGAATTCCTACGGCCAAAGATTGCTTTGTCAACAACGCACCTTAAGAAAGCATAATACGGTGAATGTGTTGTAAACAACACACCGATGCATATATAATAAACCCTCGTTTTGCTCACGGTCCGGGATGGGGTCTCCCGGCAGCCCACGTTGAGAGGGTCCGACATGGTGAGACGAGCATATCCGACCCTAGCCAAGTGTATGTCCGACCCTGATTATATGTGTGTATATATATATATATATATCATATATATATATATAAGTATGTATAATACTGGGTTCAGGGTGCAATGTTTAGGGACTTAGCTGCATCTGGCGGAAAAACAGTTGAAACCCACAGCTGCACGCACGCGCACACACACACAAACAAAATGGACACGGTTTGCCGCTGTGATGGATGGTATGCAGAATGCTTGCTCGCATCGCTTGTTTTTTAATCCAAACGAGGGAGTTCCCTCGTTCGGATTGAGAACACGCGGTTCCTGAAAACGGACTGCCTGCGTGAGCCCCTGGGTTCTTCCTAGGCCGCCAAAGCCCACAGCGCAAGGTGCTTAGGGTTTTGAGATTAGGCAGCTTTTTCGAGTAACAGCGGATATCGAGCAGGGTCGGACATGCTTCCTGCGAAATCACGACGAAGCCTAGCAGCGAGCATATCCAACCCTACAAACAGGGTCCGTTATGCTGGATCCAGGAGGGCCCTAGGAACATCGTGGGTCTTATATAATCAGATGTGTGTGTGTGTGTGTGTATACATATATTCCCCAACAGCGGATACGCT
>CAJNDV010026224.1:121505-133636 GCA_905221635.1 Symbiodinium sp. CCMP2456 | reverse complement strand
TGGGGTCTGTTGCTGAGATAATATGTATATTTACGCTTATCATGCATGCAGAAGGGACCGGTGAACCTGTTGTGGCATTGTAAAGGATCAGGAGTTGCAGGTCCCGAAACTGTAAGCGCTAAACGCTTAGTTTAAACCTTGCACCCCCCACAAATCCAAAGCTCTGAACGCCAAAAAAGACGTAGGTCGTACCCCAAGGAGAGAAAACCCCTGAAGCCGTAGGTTCTAGAACGAGGGGGATAAACCAAACCGTAAACCCTAAGCCCAAAAGGGTAACCCTACAATGGCCCTCATATGTATGAAGTCCGTCGTCAGGCGCATGGCGAGTACCTGAAGGCTGGACTTTGCCTCCCCCCCAAAGGACACTGAGGTTTCCAAAGGTTAGGATTTATAGTAGGGTCTAGGGTAGGGTATAGAGTTCTTGTTTCAAAACTCTTGAAACCATATGCCTATCTATCTATCTATCTATCTATCTATCTATCTATCTATCTATATACATATATTTATTTGCTTATTTATGTGGCACCTGCAGAAGGTCTAGACTTTGCTGCTGCTGTTGTTGAAGCGCTTGGTTTCTGTCTGATTGGAAGGCGTTTCTGTTTTCATAAAGTCTTGCACAGGGCGTCACATACGTGGTTTAGGGTTCAGGATTTAGTGTTTAGGCGTCACATACTTGTTTACACCGAGGGCTTAACCGGGTTCCTTTTCTGCTACATGGGTATTGCAGGGTCAAGATCTTGTGCACTCCGTCCAGAGGTGAACTCCATGTATTTACAGATGGTACGTACGTTGCATAGTATGCAATTGGCTACTGTATTTTCGTTTTCTGGTACTTCAAGGTCAAAGTTATACTACACAGGTACATGAACCCTACGGCCCTTCGGGTTTTGGTGTGTTGTGCTTCCTTTCTTTGGAGAGGTTCAGGGTTTAGGGTTTAGGATTCAGAAACCGACATCTGCTGGCTTCCGGGCAGGCGATCCAGAACGTCGGGAAAGCCTACACCACGCTGAAATCCCAGGAACTACCAGGGCAGTTCAGCGAGGGAGCCGACACCCGAAGCAGCACAGACGTTGATATAATGCAGGGGGCCTAAATATTTACCTATATTTTTTTGTTTGGGGGTGGGGGTCCTTCTCATAATTCTAGTAGAATATACCGTAATATATACCCCAACACCCTATTCTAATTATTAAGGCCCCTACATTAGATGTTCAGGCTTGGGCTGTAATACAGGAGCCTGACTTGGAATCCTGGGGTTCTTTATTAGGGATCAATATATTGGGCCTAAAAATATGTTGGGGATACGGGACCAGGGTTTCTTGATCAGGTTCCTACATTATGCTAAGTTGGTGCCCGGCAGTTTCGGTGGTTGCTGGATGCTGGGCCGGCGTAGATCCTAAAAAGCCAAAACCTGAAGCCCTGTAGAACCCCCAAAGGAGCATTCCAAAAGGGCTTGTTGCAACCTTAGTCGGTCGATGTCCCGCACCTGGCGAGGACGTGGACAAGGAGCAGGCCCCTTTGTGGTCAAAAGTTGTCTGCCTCGTCCTAGGACGCGGCTTGGGGTTTAGGGCTTTGGTGCCAGGGGTTCAAGATTTCGTGGGTTAACTTGTTCGGACAAGCTTTTGCTAGCAAAGCTCGTAAAAAGGACATCAAGTACATCCCACAAGCATTCCTCATTTTTCCACGGCCCCGAGAAACTCGGGCTTGGTTTCATCCCCTTGGTGGTTAATTGTCGATTAGCATTGTATAATTTTTATGTTGACCCTGTTTGTGTGTAAGGCGGCCCCCTAAAATAACCCTAAACCCTAAAACCCTGGGGTATTGTTGGGTGCAGGAGGATCTCATGTAGAACTACTGTTCTAGCTTGGCAAACCCATCTAGCTCACTTTTGGTGTAGCCTCCGGGCCGACTTCGACCTTCGACCTGGAATGATGGCTAACATAGGGGCCTACATAATTGCACATTTTTTTTTTTTGTTTTTTTTTTGGGGGGGGTCCGTGTTAGAATTATAGTATCGTATACCCCAAAACTCAATTTATTTAAAGCCCCTATATGACGGCTACAGATCTTCTGTAGTTCATCCAAGTTCCCTGGGCATTCTGGTCCTTCGTTTAGACGTGCAACTACAAGGGTTTAGGGTTTAGGTATCAAAACATAGCTTATAACTACCCCCCAGTTGCCGAAACATGCAACTGCAATTACCGAACGGATGCGTGTGAACCAGTAGCTCTGGCACTGGCTACCCTAATCCCTGCAGTTACCTGTAGTAACACTAAGGAGCCCCCAACAGTACTACGGGCACTGCATGGAGAACGATGCGCTTTAGCCAATCCTCGGAGCCTTACAGCCTCGAGCCCCAGCTACACGCTTGGCGTTCCGAAACCCTAACCTACCCTAATCCTACAGACGCCTGAATCCTAATCATCCCTAAATCCTCAACCCTCAACCCCTTTTTCCGGTGAGGTCCTAGATTCCGAAATTTTAATCCGAAACCTCGAAAATCCCAGGCCAAGTCCTTCATCCAGTTCCCGGATCTCCTGGAGGAGGGCACGGACGGGGTCTCCGCCGAGGTCTTCACCGGGGATGTGGGGCCTCGGGCCTGTGGGTTAAACACAGGGCCGCAGTACTAATCCTTATAAGCTGTTTCAAGAAGGTTTTGATATAATGTACCCCAAAACCCACTTTTTAATTTTTGAATTCCAATATCAACGGTATTTGCGTGTTAGGGCTTTAGGGGTTCAGGGCTGTGCGGCCAAAGGAGGCAGGGAGTAGGGCCTTTCGGGTTTGGGCCCGTTCTGAGCTCAACACATGAGGTCGTTGAAAAACCCCAACATCCCCCCCAAATCGGCAAATGCTGCCAAAGGGTGGAAAGCTTGGGGTTTTTAATACTGCAGCTGCACAGACAGTGCGGCTGCAACTGACAATTCTGATGCTAGCAAGTCTTGGTGGGCTCAGGGCATTCAGGCCCCCAGTGTCTAGATCTTCGTATAGACCCAAAACTGAACAGAAGGATGCATAATCTAAAGACTCCCGATTCAGGTTCATACATGTTCCCCTGAAAAATGAGGGAACTTTATTCAGGAGGTGCTGCTTCGCCGAAGCGTCCACCAGACAAACGAGTTCCGGGCTTCGGCTTTCAGGGTTCCTGTGAAAGAACTTAGTTCAACTTACCCGAATAGGGAAACCGCATTCTTTGCTCATGCTATAGGTCCCTGCTATCGAATATAAATCAAAAAGTTCCGTGACAGGAGCCCAGGTAAGGATTGCAGGACACTTAGGGCACACCATCACCCCGACAGGCGGATGCGCAGAGTGCTCCGTCCGGTGCGCGTGCAGCCATACAGGCCAGGCTTCCAAGGTTGAGCTTCGGGATTGGCTTCTTCTGTCTGGTGCTTAGTAGGGAATGGGGGAATGGATCCCTATGATAGTCCCTTAAGGTGCCTTATAGTAGTCCCCATAACCCATTCCCCCATTCCCTACTAAGCACCAGACAGTCTTCAATACTATACCTATAGTCTCCATTGTAGTTCTTTTTTTTGGTTTAACCAATTGAATATTAAGGATTGTATAAGGTATCCCCCAAAAGGAACTACAATGGAGACTACAGGTATATTGTTTGTTTGTTTTGTCTTTGTTGTTTTATCATATGCCCTACATTCGATTTGAACCTTGAGTTGTTGAGGGTTGTTTGGTGCTCAAGAAAGGGCCTACAGGCCTAGGATATGTGGCTTTTAGAATTATATGTAACATGCTTCGAAGCATAATGTCGAGGCAGGCTCCAGTCTATCGTGGGGGCTGTAGTAGAAGATTGCGAAACCGAACTCTAAGATGTCTAGCAAGTCGGCATGTAATCAGGTTTAAGGTTTAGGGTTTGTAGCTCCTGTAGCGAGGTGTTGGCGCACTTGCGTAGGCCGCACGTTGTTGATATGTTTGTTGAGCTGGCGAAAAAGCGTCTTGCTGATTTGCAAGGCTCTCCACTAGAGAAATCCGGAACTCTACAGGTTTCGGATTTGCAAGGCCCTTGCGCGAAGATGCGTCTGTCAACCTAGGACTAGCAAAAGCTGTATCCTAGCCGTGTTTAGCTCTGCGATGGCAGGCCTTCCTGGCTGAGAACAGTGAGGCCGCCTCAGCCCAGGGTTTCGGGTCTGAGGCTTGGGGTATGGCACTGAGGAGTCTCGGACTTGAGGCTTTAGGAACCCTTTTTATCCGGGGTGTGTATGGAGGTCGTCTCCAGCCTGAGCACCAGGTGGGGCTCAATTAGGCTGCAGGGGTTGAGGATGTTCGTTGGGGTCTTAGGTTTCAGGGTTCGAGGCCTTGGGGGTCTGGGACTTAGAGTACTTTGGGTTTGGCATTTGCAAATACGTTTCCGCGTGAACCTTCGGCAGCCCAAGCCAAGCTCAAATCTTCGGCTTCCTTTTCGAGCCCTTTTCGATCAACAACTGTGACACTAGCCGTCACTTGCCCTCCTGCCTAGACGGCATAACGTTGCCTTGACCCTAAACCCTAAACCCTAACACCTGGCCCCAAGTCCTACATCATTCTCGTAAGCACTAAGCCTTAATTAACAAAGCACTTAAGCATTGTCCTTAAACTCTGTCCACGAACCCTGATACAAGCCGTAAGCTTTTTCGCTCCACCCTATAGTACAATCCGAGTGGTATCGGTTAATTCCTCAAACATCCTCGAGATTCTAGGCCCTACCGAAGTATACGAATCCTGCACCTTGTACCCTAAACCAAACCTTAAACTTTAAACCCTAGGCCCTGAGCCTCAATCTCAAAACCGGTGTGCCCTGGGTGCCTTAGCCCTTCAACCCTAAACCCTAAACCCTTCAACCCTAAAACCCATTTCCAAACTTCCGCAGATCTCAGTGGCAGCAGAAGGCCCCGGGAAGGCAAAGGGCTACGAGTTCGGCTCCGATCCCCGGCTGGCTTCATCGTCCTTGATATTTTACATAAGGAGCTAGGGGTTTAGGGTTTAGGGTTTATATAGGGTTTAGGGTAAGGAGCTAGGGGTCTATCGTGTTTGTTAGTTTAAGGATTTTGAAGAATCTGAAGTTTTAGCTTTCATGCGCCAATGTGCTGCAGCGGCGCATTGCGAAGATTCGGTTTTGTGTGCTAGCAATCACTGTTTTGGTAGACTTTTGGGGCCGTCTAGTATAAATATATTCGAGAACCCACGGAATGAGATACAAGATATATCCCTACTCGGATGAATGCGAATTCTGAGGCCTGCGGCATGGAGGTAGCCTGCACGTAAAGTACTTTGAAGCGTCGCCTGGTCTGTTCAACCCAGCAAGCCTTGCTTGAGGGCATAGACCTCAGCCATGCAAGAGGTAAAATATCATTCATGCTTCTAGCTTACGCTTGAAGCCGTTCACCGCTGTGCTTGATGATTAATTACAGTGTGGTGGCCCATTTTATATGTACCCGAGTTGGAGGGGACCGCCCGATCACATCGCCCGAAAGGTGGGATGACGAAACTTAGCCTTGCATCCTCCGGCACCAGAGGGTTCAACTTTGAGCTCAGCATCCTAGAGCTGGAGTTAGACAATCTAGTACTGAAGTTGGGTTCTCAGCTGTCTTGGCCTTGCATCTTCAACTGAAACACCTGTATTGTTGTCTTCACTTGCTCCGGCACTAGAGGACAAAATCCTGGACTTGCTGAAAAAGTTGGAGGGCAAGTTCAAGAAGGAGCGGATGACCATGGAGAAGGAGGAAATGGACAAGAAGTGCATCTGCCGCAGTCGGGGATGTAAGGGCTCTGCTTGTTCATGCCAAAGAACGGACCATTGGGAAATTCCTTGGGAACCCTAAAACCCTAAGCCCCTAAAACCCTAAACCCTAAAACCCTGAACCCCTAAACCCTAAACCCCTAAACCCCGAAAGCCCTAAAACCCTCCCCCACCTAAAACCCTAAAGCCCTACAAACCCTATCAAACCCAAAGTCCCTAAAACCCTAAAGTCCTACAGACTTCAACCCTCAAACCCTAAAACCCTCCCCCACCTAAAACCTTAAAGCCCTACAGACTTCAACCCTAAACCCTAAACCCTAAACCTTAAACCCTAAACCCTAAACCCTAAACCCTAAACCCTAGCCCTAAACCGTGACTTCAACCCTTGAGCAGCCCCAGAGGCACTCCTACGAGCTCCTGCTGCAGACCTGGAAGTCTCAAATCGCCGGGGCAGAGAAGACTCGGGATGACAAGGCCCAAGGGTTTCAGAGTCTTTGAGTTTAGGGTTTAGGGTTTAGGGTTTAGGGTTTAGGGTTTAGGGTTTAGGGAGGGTGTAGGAGCGTAGTGTTCAGAGGCTTTTGGTAGAGTGTAGGAGTGTAGGGTGTGAGGTCGTTTTCTGAGAATTTTGGTAGGGTGTAGGAGTTTGGGTAGAGTGTAGGAGTGTAGGGTTTAGGGTCGTGTTCTGAGAATTTCGGTAGGGTGTAGGAGTGTAGGGCTTATAGGGTTTAGGGTGGTGTTCAGAGGCTTTTGGTAGGGTGTAGGAGTGTATGGTTTAGAATATTCAGAGGCTTTTGGCAGGAGGGTAGTGTCGAGAAGCGTTTCTGGTGCACTATGGTATGACGATTTAGTTTGCCTAGTTTGCAAAGGCACAGAGTGTTGTGATGATATGTTGTTGTGTCTGTTTCGCATTGGGTTTTGGATTTGAGGTTTGATGGCGGCATGCGAGCTACTCCATTTTTTCTGGCTTAGGCCTGGAGATTCAGGGTTTAGGCTTTCGATGGGTTTACAATCCAGAGTGGCTCATGCTTTGGGTTCACGCGCCTGGCATTCATTATGGCTAGGGCCGCTGGGCCCTAAACCTTACACCCTAACCACCCTAAACCCTAAACCCCAAAACCATGAAGGTTTATGGTGTTCAGGCTTTGTGGGTTGAGGACTGAATCTGCGTGGAACCTTGGTAAGGTGGCATCGAAGCTGAAGAAGGAGCAGACCAAGGCCAGACGGCTTGAGGGTTCTTTGAGGGGGTTATTGAACCCCCAAAAAATGGTTTCGGGTAAATGGGTTAGGGTTTTGGGGATTTGGGGTTTAGGGGTGTTGGGGTTTGGGGTTGGGGGTTTAGCGTTTAGGGCTTTAGGGCTGTAGGGTTTGGGGCCACAAACACCAAAACCCTAAACTTCGAAGCCCTTGACCCCAAACGCTTGCATCCTGCGCCGAACCACCGAAACCCCAACGCGCGCGACCCGAAGCAAGAACCAAAACCCAGACCCTGAACATGAAAGCAGCCCATTTAACATTACTTGAAAGCCCGTTTAGGGTTTAGGGTTTATTTAGCATTATTACTTTGGGTTCCTTGGTTGAATTATACTACAAAGGAGCCCAAAAGCATGTTCGAGTTATTAAGGTCTAAGCCTCTCTTGCAAGCACCCTTTTCGTTGCAAGCCACCCTTGTGGGACACTGGGTAGGAACTCTGGAGACCCGCAACCCGAACGACACAATCGCGAGAAGCAACGACCCTGGAGCCCCAAAACGAACCCCAAAGCCCCAAAGCTCAAAGACCTCAACCATAGACGCTAAACCCTAAAACCCCAATCCATAAAACCCCAAACCATAAACCCCAAACCTTACAATCCAAGGCCTAAACACTACCCCCCCAAACGCTCCATGAACTCTAAAGCCAACCTTTTTGGGATTCCTCGTTTATGCATTCCTTACATAAGTAAGTCATTACAAGCTAGTTTATTTGGGGTCCCAACCCCTAAACCCGAAACCCTAAGCTGAAAACCCTAAGCCCTAAACCGCCTAAATCCTAAACCCTACGACTTTCGAAGAGTCATAGAGCAGGTTCCGGCTTTCTTGGAAGTACATCGACCGGAGCTGCTATGAAGAAAGGCCTTCAAACAACAAAAAACCTACAGCCGAAACCCTACACTCGAAACCCTGGGTCCTAAACACTGGCCCTAAGCCTTCACCCTGAAACCCTAAACTCTAACCCCTAAGCCGATCTAATCCAGGCCAGTAAAGAGAAGGACCTGGCCGACCTGAAAAAGCTCAGCGAGGATGTGTTGTTGTTTTTTTGGGTCTCCAATCAAGCCTGTGGTAAAGAGGTTTAGGGTTTAGTGTTTGGGGACTTTAGGCCTTTGGTGCTTTAGGGCTTTAGGCATTTGGTGCTTTGGGGATTTCGGGCTTAAGGGCTTTAGGGATTTCGGGCTTTAGTTTCATGTAGCTGGGGAGTCCAACCTCTAGTCCCAGATCAGCCCTTGCAAACCTTGCGGCAGCTGAAGGATCAGGGCAATGTGCGCTGCAGCCCCTGATCAAAAACAGTGCTTTAGGGATTTGGTGCTTTAGGGCTTTAGGGATTTGATGCTTTAGTGCTTTAGGGATTTGGTGATTTAAGGATTTGGGGCTCTAGGGATTTGTGGCTTTAGGGGTTTGGTGATTTAGGGATATGGGGCTTTAGGGATTTGGGGCTTTCGGGCTTTTAGGTTTTGAGGGTTTAGGGTTAGGGCTTTAGGAGTTTGAGGGTTTAGGTCTTTAGGGATATGAGGGTTTAGGTCTTTAGGGATATGAGGGTTCAGGATTTCAGGGATTTCAGGGTTGAGGGCTTTAGGGGAGTGCGGGTTCAGGGATTTAGGCGTTTGAGGGTTGCAGGGCTAAGGGGTTTGTGGGTTCTTGGGGACTCTGCGGGTGCAGAGCCTTGCGGTTGCAGGGCTTGGGGATTTTTGGTTTTGGGTTTTAGGGCTTAGGGGCCTATGGGTTGTGGGTTTTGGGATAAAGGGCTTGTTTTTTTTTTGGGGGGGGGGTTGCAGGGTTCAAGGTTCGGTGGCATGAACTTTGCTTCGCTTCAGAAGGTTTGAGTGCTGTGCTCTGTGGCCATGGCAGGACGACACGAAGTACCTGGAAGATGTCAAGGTCACTTGCACGCAGAAGGCCGAGGACTTCAAGGCGGCACGGTTTAGGGTTTAGGGTTTAGGGATTTAGAGCTTGGAGCTCTGGATGGTTTAGCATGTCCTCGATTCTTTTGGGGGGAGCGAAAAGAGTAAATAGTATGGTGTGCAGCGCTGTGGTGATTTTAAGCGATCCGCAACTGTGCAGTCTCCTGATGAGAAATCATACAAAATAGTGAAGCGTTTCTGCATATACAATCACCCTAAACCCTAAGCCCTAAATTGCAATCAGAGCTCTTTTCGCCCTTGCCTCTCAGAAGACCAGATCTAAAGCAAGAGCCTCTCCAACACAAGACCCTGTCTATCTAACGATCAGGGTTAATTACCTTAAACCCTGCTTCGAGACAATATCCTGATATGGAGTACAATTATTCGATACGTGCCTGGTGCGTGTGTTAATGTGTGTTGTTGTTTTGTTGACTGCTTGTTCACTTGTCTGATTATTGGTGCATGTACTTCGCGTGTCCATCTTTGTTTACTTGCCTGTAAGATGTTTAGATGGGGTTTGTTTACTCAGTCAGTGAGTTAGGTGGCAGCTAGCTGGTCAGTCAGGGTCAGTTGGGTGGCTAGTTAGTCAGTTAGTTAGTTAGTTAGTTAGTTAGTCAGTCAGTTAGTTTGCTAGCTAGCTAGCTAGCTAGCTGGCTAGCTAGCTAGCTAGCTAGCTAGCTAGCTGGTTAGCTAATTAGCTAGTTAGCTAGTTAGTTTGTTAGTTAGTGAGTTTGTGATTTTGTAAATTTGTTAGTTAGTTAGGTAGTTAGTTAGCTAGTTCGTTAGTGTTTCTGTGAGTTTGTGAGTTAGTTAGTTAGTTAGTTAGTTAGTTAGTTAGTTAGTCAGTTAGTTAGTTAGTTAGTTAGTTAGTTGGTTAGATAGATAGATAGTTCGTGATTTAGCTGGGTAGTTAGCTGGATAGTTAGATGGTTAGCTATCTAGCCAGTTAGTTAATTAATTGGTTGGTTAGTTTGTATGCACACACTGAGCAGGGACGGCACTGGACTCAACTGTAACACATACTTGTATGTGTGTAAATGTGTAAACACAATAGACGATAATACATATACATACATGTTCAAGTAAAGCTTGTCTATAGGGATATACATCGATATAGAAGTATGAATAGGTATCAAAGATAATAGTCAAATACCAAGAGAATGCACATAAGTATAGTTGTGATTGCGAATTCACATGTATCTACATAATCGTGGTTTGGTATAGACGTGTATGAAATGCACGCACACGTGGTTGTATACATGTGTGGATGTATGTCTGTAGCTATGTACGTATGCATATGTGCATGTCTGTATGCATATATGCAAGTATTCATGTATGCATATATATTTGTATGTATGCATGCATGTATGTATGTATGCAATACATACAGGACAGAGAGAGGTATACATGTGTATACCTATATGCGTATGTTTTATATATACATATGTATATATATATATATAGATATATATAAATATAACCTATACTTGTGCATCTGTCTATGTGTCTATCTATCTGTCTATCTATCTACTTGTCTGTCTATCTACCTACCTACCTATCTACTTCTCTATCTATCTAGCTATCTAGGTATCTATCCACCTATCTATCCACCTATCTATCCACCTATCTATCCACCTATCTATCTATCTATCTATCGATCTATCTATCTGTTTATCTATCTATCTATCTATCTATCTACCCACCTATCCATCTATCTATCTATCTATCTATCTATCTATCCACATTTGCAGTCCACCATTGTTTAAATGCTCTAGACGTGTCCGGTTTTGGACTCATTATTAGCCGTTGTCAAGGTAGGACACGCCGAGGAAAGCGAGCTAAATCGAACGGTCGATTCATTTCTCTATTCAACCAGAACTCCTGTCTTCAAGCATTCAACCCTAGACTAGACCTGAACCCAAAGCCTTAAACCCCCAAACACAATCAGCCCCCCAAGCTTTCCTTAGCCCCAACACTGAAGCCTCAAGCGACATTGAATCCAACTTCGCCTTTCATCTTGAGCCTCACGGCCTGCTTGTAACAGACTGGTGGGTTTAGGGTTTAGGGTTTAGGGCTGAGTATACTGCTCGATTATCTCTAGGGCTCTTTTATAGTGTAGAAACCCACGAGTCCCTAGGCCCTAGGCCATTTGCTCCTGGTCCCTATACCACGGCACCACAAAGTCGGAACCCGAAGCAAGCTATTGCACCAAGCCCTTCCTGTCGCTGAGTAGGTACCCTGTCATCCTACCATAGCTACGTGGCATACAAGGAGGGCCCTGAACTTCTTGTTCCGACGATAAGAGAATGGGTGCCCCAGATTAATTCCATTTGAGACTTTAATACAGGTGTTGAAATAGTTAGTGTATACTACGAACTTACCTTTGCAGCGATAACACCGTGTGTTAACACGCTGTCAACCCCTATTGGAATTTTCAAGGCCCCTGCAGCCCTACATTAGGTAGCTGTACCTTCTGCCAGGAACGCCAGGGCCTTCGTGGCGAGGAGCTCGCGGCCATCGACAAGGCCCTGAAGTGTTCCATTACGCCCAATGGCTAGGAGGGGATGGCATAAGTAGATGTTGCGTTGTTGGGGGAATCCTTGACCAGAACTGTTGTGGAAATTCCTGTGCGACTCAAGACCCCGAAACTCTAAACGGTTTATGTACCTCCATGGTATATAGTCAGGCCCTCAAGGGGTTCCTATGTGGGTACTTCCACTCCGACACAGAAGAGGACTATATTTTTGAAGCCCTATGACCTAAGTAGGAAGTGGCTACTTGTCCTTTCACAACCCTACCCCTTACAAACTACCAAACCCTCTTTTTTTTGGGCTCTCATTACAAGCCCTAATCTGGAAGAGTTATAGGGAACCCTACAAAAAAGGTAGGTTCTGGTATGTTAGGGTAGTTGAGTACAGCATTGCATAGGCGACTGGGCCTCTAGAGCCGCGGGTCAAGAGTCTACGCCCAGACATTTCGATAGCGACCGGGTTTAGGGTTTAGGGGTGAAGTATCTGTCGCCTCTGCCCAGAGCCTTCAGTACCCCTTAATTTGAGGAGATAGGGCCCAAGGTGTATACCTGTGGACCCCTTAACCCTAAAAAAAAGAGGTTATTGGTACGTAACCCGTCTTTTGACCCAAACCAGGCCCATAACCCGGTTATCAGGGAAAAAACCCGGTTGTTCCTTATTAACCCTATTTTCAGGATGATAGTCTCCACTCGTATTAATGGTTGAGGGGATGG
>CAJNDV010026224.1:97555-110078 GCA_905221635.1 Symbiodinium sp. CCMP2456 | reverse complement strand
TTGCTAAGTAGGAGGCAAAAAACCTTAAATTAATAAACCTCGAGAAGCCCAGGCAGCTCTGCGTTCCGACTTCTCGGGAGCCCTCCGCGATCGGGCGGTCGCGCTGCTCAGACAGCGTGCTGAGGTGCGCCAAGGGTTTGAGAGGTTGAAGATTCGGGGTTTTTTGTATTATGAATATCCTTCTGATTCAGATTATGATGATGATGATGATGATGTCTTATTCTGCATATATTTCTGAGTCTGATTACGGTTATGATGATGTTTAGAATAAGAGATTATTGCTATTATCAAAAGTATTTCGATCATTCTATAGTATCAAATGGTTATTATGATAGGCGTTCAGGGTTTAGGGTTTTCCCGGGTGTAGGGGTTCAGGGTGCAAGAGCTTAGGATTTAAAGGGTGTATCACCCTAAGGGTCCATGTACCCAAATAGTATATACATTGGCCCCAAAGTACCTATATAGGGACTACATTAAGGCCAAAGTATATACTATTTGGGTACATGGACCCTTAGGGTCAGTGAATGGCCCCCTGGCATGGCTCCCGGCGGATTGAGTGTAGCTCCTGGTTCAGAAAGGGTTTACGGAGACCCAAAACCCTAAACCCTAAACCCTGGGTAACAGCGGGAGGAAAAGGTGCTTTAAAAAAAAAAACCAGGGTTTAGGGTTTAGGTTTCGGGCGTTGTAGGGTTTGCGTTTGCGTGTGTTTGGGTGTATTGGGGGAGCCCGCCTCTCGTTGACTAGTGCCCTAAACCCTCAAAGCCCAAAGCCCGAAGCCTAAAGCCTGACCACACTCCCTACCTAGACTCCAAAAAGTAGGTAAGATAATGGTCCAATACCAAAAAAAAAGCGATTATTCTACATACTTTTGGGGCCCAGGTAAACCCTCTAAAGGTTCTTGCCCCTATAATCGGAAAGATGTAATGCAACTCAAAACCCAGGCCCCTTGTTTAAACCCCTAGCCCTAAACCCCTGAACCCCAAACCCCAATCTCTAAACCCGAAAGGTGGGGTCCGATAATCGGAAAGTAGAGTAAGTACGAAACGCTACTGCAACTCAGAGTCTCAAGACGCCCAAACAAGGCCCAGCGTCCTAACATTCTGTTGATGGACAAAATCCTGCATTACCCATTATAAGGAATATACCATAATTCCCATAGTTTAAGGTCCTTAAGGTCATGCAGGATTTTGTCCATCAACAGTTCCGACAGCTTCTATGCAGGTAATATAGAAGTCTGCGTAAGTCCCTATACCATTACTTATTCGAGCTCCCCATTATGAGCCTAGTATGATCTACCCCCAAAAAGCCCGATTCGAATTATTAATTAAGCCTATACTACAAACACCAGCATAACCAAACCATGGCCCACTGCTGAAATGATGACTCCATTGAGGTACCTCGGGAGTGGTTTGTTGAGTTTGTTGCCATTCCTCGTTTCGCAGTCCACCCTGAAACCCAAAGCGAAACGTTGTCATTGTGACATACGAGCCGGTCCTTAACCTTAAACCCTAAACCTTAAACGCTAAACCAGGAGCTGGACAGCAACACCTTGTCCTCCCTCGCGCTCCGTGTCGAGGGTGACGGCCTGGGGAAGATCAAGTCCGCCAGCCTTGTTTCCAGCTGTCGGATCAACCTACTTTTTTAAGGAACTATATATATATATATATATAGAAACCATAATCAGGAACCCTAGAAAGGTAGGTCTTTCGGGATTTTTAAAAGGTATGGGCCCTTGTTTCCAGATGTCGGATCATGGCATAGGTTCGGGGATTTAGAGGGTTACAGGGTCTAGGATGTACTTGTAACCGAAAAGACCTGCCTTAGTAAGGAACTAGATGTGGAAGCCATGATAAGGAACCCCAAAAGGTAGGTCTTTTCGGCTACAGGTAGGCTTTTAGGATTTTTAAAGGGTGGGGGCCGAGAGTTAGGTTAGGCACCAGTGCTGCACGTGCCGTCACTTAGTTGCCCCAAGGACGAGCACTTTATCTTTCGGGCGTTTCCGAAACTAGGGGAGACCTTATTTTGGGGGGTCCTTATAATAAGGATCCTACTATTTAGGGTGCTATATTAGGGTCCCCTAGTTTCGGAACCCCATACGTTTCAGTCGGGCCCTTGAGGTCGATGTTGTTTGTCGAGGACCTGCATAAAAGTGGCGTTGTTGAATCTATGCAACCTGACGAGAGGGGATTCTAGGGTCCCTTAAGAGTGTATATAGGGTATAGAGTAGCTATATTAGGGTCCGAGGGTTAAGGGCCCATACTGGGGGCCCATGGGTTCTACCTTAGATAAGAGCCAATTATTCCACCCGAGCCTGTTGCCCCTGCAAGATATCGAAGACCCCTAGGGGCTTAAACCTAAGACCCCAAAATCCTAACCCGTGACCCTTAACTCCAAGACCCCGAAACGCTATACCCCTAACTCCAACACCGCGTCCATGACCTGCCAGGAAGATGATCTTTAGCTTGGTGAACCGTTTGCAGGAAGAGGCCGCAGCAGACACCGAGAAGGTGCGCATAGGGTTTAGGTTTCCGAGTTTTGAACCTGACCGGGCGAGCTCCAATCAAGCCTGTGTAAAAGTAAGGGTTTCAATTTATGTGGCACTGTGGTGTAGGCCTATCAGGGTTTGGGAAGCATCTTAGTGCAGGTTAATTGGGGTTCAGCAGGATGTTAGCGCCTTTGAGGAGTTGCAGCCCTCATGCCAGAGGCCCCTGTAGCTGCTTCGTCCGTCGAGGTTTCCTGCATTGATGCAATGATGCATGGAAGTGTCAGCATGGCTGGGTTGCGATTGCTTTAGACAGGATGCTCGTAATGATGCCATCGACGGCGATGCTTGTAGTGTCAGTGCAAGGTTGTTGAAGAGCAGCAGAAATGACTATAGCCGCACGGCTATCAGGAAGAACTATTGCAGTGAACAGAAGCACCGGTAGTCATAACTGGGTATCACGATACTAGTGGAAAGCGGCCGTGAGAAGCCTGATGCGAATCGTTCCCCTGCCCACCTTCACGTGTTTTCTGCAGGATGGGTGGTGCAAGAAGGACCGCCGGGAAGACATTAAGCTTATATCGCAGGTTCTGGACCATGAGAGCAACCGAAGCAGCTGTGGTCGACGTCGTCCTCGTCGTCGTTGCAGTGGGAGTATTAGTGCATATTAGTACGAGTACGAATATCGTAGTATTACTTGTTGAGTAGTCGTATCAGTTGTCGTCTTCACATCTCCAGTAGCAGATGATAGGAGTACTAGTTTGAAAAGATGGACTGGTGCAGGTAGCACGCTGGCAGGATCAGCCTCACCATCACAAGTAGTGCTTGCAACGACCTATCGGATCCATTGCAGTGCCTTTTTGTGGCTTATATTTAAGATCCTATAAGGTAATGCCAGAAAGGAACGACACTGCAGCCTATGGGCATAGCCACTCCATAATCTGCCGGCTGCGCTGGACCTGAGAAGAAGCACAAACCGAACTTAAACCCATCAGCCCGAAGGAAGCTTTGTCGGGTAACATATAGGGGACGCAATGATTAGAACATGGTTTTGGGACGCACTATACTTTTACTATGAGAAGGAACCCCCAAAATAGGATAGGTAACTATCTAGGCCCCTACGTTCAGCAGTTAAGCCTTGCACTCTAAATTCTGCGACGTGTATGCAGTGTATGCCAATTCTTCGGCCTTGACCATCTCTCCTCGCCATATGTTCTGTGCCAGACTCCGCTTTAACCACTTGGATTACAACTGACAAAGCCTAACCCATCAGGAGCTCGCCACTAACGAGCAAGCCCGAACCTCGAAGAAGCAGCAGATGGACACTTTGCAGGGCGAGGTGGGGTATGGAAGGTTTCTCTGAACTGGGGTGGTCCGCTGTGGGGTTTTACTGGCGAGGATGGCTTTGTCTTCTGGGGGCCTGCAATCCGTAGCATCTAACCCGAAGGAAACTCGCACGTTCCCGGGTTCAGGGTTTCCCCGCCCTACAAACCAAGACAATGTAGCGGGTCTGGGTGATATCCGTCGATCGGCCCTCCCAGTAGAATCAAGACTACGCAGTAATCCCTAAACCCTAAACCCTAAACCCCAAACCCCGCTCCGGTCTCAAAGGTTCGGCAATCCTTCGGAGGGGCTGTTTGGGGTTTTGGGGTGGAGAAAGTAGGGTTCTTCTGGATGCTAAGAGTGTAAGGACTGCATCTTCAGTTGGGTCTATGTCGGGGTTGCGCTTCCCTGGTCTTTGAGAGACTCTAAGAGCAACAAAGTGTAGCTGGCCTGGGGCTCCAAATAGCCCCTAAACCCTAAACCCTAAACCCTAAACCTTTTTCTTTTGCAGATGGTAGACTAAGTAGGTACTAATCGTAGTCTTGGAGTCTTAGGGCTATGTTTACGTTGCTTTGCACGACGACATGGCTAGTTGCAAGTAACGTCCAGCTTTTGAAGCTTTGCTGCTCTTATGTTCCAGTACATGCCGCCACACCCCCCGCGCCTTGCAGCCTCTTGGAATATTCGGAATTCGTGGCCATGCCTATGCTATAGTTCGGGCACCGGACGCCCCAAACACCTGAACTAAAAGCCCTAAAGCCTAAACCCTTGTCCGAGTTGTGAGAGTGTAACGCCTAAACCCTAAACCCTAAAATCCTAAACCCTAAACCCTAAGACCTAGACCCTAAACCCTAAACTCTGCAGGTGGATCAGCTAGAGGTTGACATCACGGAGCTCGGAGACTCGGTGGACGGCTTGAGCAAGGCTTCCTGGACCCCATAGTGGTTGCAGGCTCTTGATGATTTAGGGGTTTAGTAAGTTTAGGATTTAGGGTTTAGGATTTTGGGTTTAGGGTTTAGGCTTTAAGGTTTAGGGTTTAGGGTTTAGGGGGTGTTAGGGCCATCCTTCGGGATGTTGGGTTCTAAGGTCCAGGGCAGGGGTACAGACGTTTCGGATCTCGGCTTCCACGACGTGTTCCGCCACGATATGCAGACTGTAAGTCGGGAGCCAGCTGAGGTTAGTCAGTTTAGGGTTTAGGCTTTGGAGTTTAGGGTTTAGGGTTTTGGGTTGAGGGTCTAGGGCCTTACACGTTAAAAGTTGGAAAGGTTTCCAAGATCTTCGTTCCTCCATCTACTCTCGAGTGTACCCCAAAGACTTAAACAATCACGGCCATATCTTTTTTTATATATATACCTTACTTGAGGGTACAAGGAGGATGTTGATAAGCATCCCTAAACCGCCACATCTTCAGCCCTTAAGCCCGACAAAACACGAGGGTTTCGGGTTTGGGGTGTTGGTTTAGGATTTAGGGTTTAGGGTTTAGGGTTGGGGATTTTGGTTTAGGGCTTAGGGCCCGCAACGCCCAAAACCTTACCCCGTAGCACCCTTGAGGAACCGAGCAACAAGAGACACCCTTACATAAGCCAGACAGACACCCTAAACCCTTGAACCCTAAGCCCACTTACCCTAACACCAAAAAACCTGCAAAGCATGAACCCTAGACACCCGAAACCCGTAAACCCTAAGCCCACTAACCCTAGCACCAAAACCCCGCAAAGGGGCCCACTAACCCTAACACCAAAAGCCTGCAAACCATGAACCCTAGACAGACACTTGGGACAGGACATCACCAAGCTCGCGGCCGACCGCGAGGAGTCGGAGAAGTTGCGGCAAGCCGAAAAGGAGGAGTCCTCCGTCCTCTTCTCACGTAGTCAGAGTTCGATAGAGTCGTATATTAGGACGTCTAATGGGGTTTAGGGTTTCATAGGGTTCAGGGGGTTTAAAAACTGAGATGGTTTCTGTAGAGTCTTACTTTCTAGCTGTTCATAGTGTTCATCGTTCCGAGCTCTGGGCCAACATCGAATGGATCGCTCTTTGGTCAACCACTGCAGCCCTGAAGATACGCACCGTGTCTTGCAAGAACATGTTGTGTGATCCCCCGCACTTTGGGTGATCGATCTTGGATACCTAAACCTCTAAGCCCTAAAACACAAAACCCTGGCCCTAAATGGAGGTTTCTGAAAATAGGGGACCCCAACATAGTACCCTAAATAGTAGGATCCTTATTATAAGGACCCCCAAATAAGGTACCCCTTATTTCCGGAAACTCCCAAATGTCCACACATGAGGCCTTTGGAGTCCTTTCCCTAAGGTTCCATGTGCTCATATAGTATATACATTGGCCTTAATGTAGTTCCTATATAGGTACTTTAGGGCCCATGTATATGCTATATGAATACATGGACCCTTAGGGTTTACAAACCTGCAAGAGTCAGCATCACCCAGACAGAACTTCTGCCGCACATGTCTCTCCCTCACTGTCTTGTGCCACGGAGGAGAACGAGGAGACGATCAAGGATGCCCAGGACGGACTTCACTCGAAGATCATAGGGGCAGTTCAGGATTGAAATTGAAGGTTTGCGGTTTGCGTGTTCTTCTAATAATGTGCATTTTGGTTTAATTCAGGCTTGGCATGTTAAGGCTTGGTTTGCGTGTCGGGGTTTCAGGTAGGGGAAAGTATGATGTTGGTAATCGCCTCCAAGGTCGAAGCCCGAAAGGGCTGTATCGGACACTGATACCCTGAGCCCTAGAGCTTAACTCGTAAGACGTTAAGACCGAGCCAAGCTGTGGTACCTGATTAGGAGCTCTTACAGCAGCAGCTGGGAAACGAAGTGGGCAGAACTGCTCGAGGTGAAAATAAGTTAGCACAGCTTTTCAGGTTTAGGGTAAGCCAGTATGGCTAGACATTCAGGCAATTGCACAAGTCCTGATGCAACAAAAGGGGTATGGCTAGACTTGAGTCCAGTGGCAAAAAGGGTGTATACCCATCGTGCGATCGACCGGCACAACACAGAATTAACATTCCCCAGGTGGAATGATGCTTTCGCCCCAGCCAAACTTCTATTGTTATCACTACGGCCCATAAACTAAGCCCTGAACCAAAAAATATCAACAAAAAGCCCTAAACCCTAAACTCTAAACTCCTTAACCCCCACAGGCACCTGCATTGGACAATGGCCCTTTAAAACAAATCCCAAACCCGTCAGCTCGAGCCTTGCGTTTTTTCCGCAGCACTGGCAGTTTCGACAGGTCTGCAGCTCGTGGTAGTAACTGGGTCGTTTAGGGTTTGAGGTTTAGGGTTTGAGGTTCAGTTTTTTCGGATTTTCGGGATGGCCAGGAGGTGCCAGGAAGATAATTGCGAGCTTTCGCCTGGAATTCCTGTCTCTCGCAGTGCCGAAGCCCTAAACCCGGCGAGTGCAACGTCTTCGTCCATGAGCTGGAACGGCTTCGGGATTCATCATCGGACTGTGTTTCAGGGTTCTTGGGCCTCAAACCCTAAATCCTAAACCCTAGGCCATAAAGCCTTAAAGCCTATGGTTAAACCCTATAACCCTAAAACCCTATACACCCCAAACTGCAAAGGCAAGGCGACGAACGCCGCAGCACTAGCTAGGTTTAGGGTTTAGGGTTTAGGGTTTAGGGGTTTAGGGTTTAGGGTTGTTGGCTGTCTCGTTCGAGTCTAGCGACTACTCGGTCTGGTCTAAAATATCATGCAGGGACTTTTGGCAAACCAGCCTTTCAAGCTCATGACAGATTCTTCCGAATACTGCTCCAAAAACCCTAAACCCTGAAGCCTCAGCCAGCACAAGAGTCGAAGCCCCGAATCCAAAACCGGAAGCCCATAACTGACGAAGGACGCTCAGAAGGCCATTGCCCAGGCTGTTGCTGCTTTGGACAGCTCCTTCCTTGCAGAAGTTGGTGGGCGGCTGCTTCGTGGGGTTGGCGGCTTCGGTGGTTTGGGAATGCAGGGCTGAGGCTGTCGGCTGTACTGAAAAGTTTGGGTTTAGGGTTTAGGTTTTTAGGTTTAGGGTTTAGGGCTAATTGTTCTACGTCTACCCTTGGTTGGCCTACATTGGCCCCAGACTCGTATGCCCAGAAATGTTTTCTTGGCCGCGAAAGGTAGGCCCCAAACCAGGGTTGCGTTAGATGCCGGTGGGTGCAAGGAGGGGCGACAGATGTGATTGGAGCTTGCCAAGACCGGTATGTTTTTGTAGTTCAGGTACACAGGGTCTTGGCTTTGGCTGCTTGGTTAAAGTATCCTGCCTGAGCCACTGCCTGAGAAGACAAAACCTATATGGATAATCACATAGATTAATACGTCATACGTGTGTGTATATATATAACCAATGTAGTATATATATATATATATACACACACACATACACGCACGTTAAGGTACACATGTTGTAACCATGCAGTATTAAGAAGCAGAAAACGCCATACCCTGCAACTGCGAGGCTTCTATTCCGGCGCCGTGGCCAAAGCATCGAAGACGGCCTTGCTTCAGGCACTACGCTACCGGGTTCCTTGAGAGTTTGGTGGGGTGGTCTGATCCGGCTTCTACTCGTAGGGCTTAGAGGGCTTATATGGTTGAGGGTTTAGGGTTTTGGTTTAGGGTTTAGGGTGCTTTTGAGAGTTGGCGTTCAGGTTTGAGGGTGTGGGTTACTTGAAGCTTGCACATGGACCCCACTGCATGTCAGAGCATGAGAACCCTAGGAGGTCGAATCATGAGAAATACCGTTCTTTGAGGTTCCATTATGTAGTTGTAGTCTAAAAAGCACCAGAACCTCTAATCATTCAGGCTTCTTTTTTCAACCCAAACCAGGATTCCATTTCCGATGCACCGGATATCTTCGAGGGCTCCTACACGGGCATGGACGGCGGAGGCAGGGCTTTTTGGGCTTATTCTGGTTGATATAGGGGTCTAGGGATGTTGTAGTGTCTTGGGATTATGGGTCCTCGGTTCAGCGGGTTGTCGCACAATTAAGGTTGTGGCTGTTTGAGGATAGAAATAGACACGCGAATCTTTCGGGTTCCGTACTGTATAGTGTTGACTGAGTGATTCAGGCCCTGTATGGTTCTTTTCCGGAATAGGGGTTTGGGGTTTAGAGTAGTCACGAGCCGCTTCTACTGTACTTACCCCAAAAACTGCAAACAATGCCATAGCCATGCTGACGAGCGTGACAGCCCCAGTGGCTCCCAACTGCATCAGCTGTTTCGGCTTCGAAGGAAGCGTCAGCTGACAGCTACCTATGTAGTAAGGTACCGCCTTTTCATACCCACAGTAAATCCGTTATAACAGGCAGAGGGGCTTGTACAACAACTCTATCACGTGAAGTCATGTCGCGTGGGTTGAACCCTCGTCGTCATGTCGAAAGCTTGGAAGCAGCTTCAAAACGAAGCAGCTTCACAACGAAGAGTCCCGAGACCATTACAGCGAAGACCCTAAGGCTTTTCGAAACCGAAACCAAGGCTTACTTGGTCCTGTTTCACTTGGAACATAAACCTGTCGCCGGTACATTGCAGAAATCGTCGCAGGGATTCTTGGCCAGAACCTTGGGGACAGGGTTTTTGGAGGGTCCAAACCTCCAAAAGAAGTCGCTTAAGACCCAGAAAGCTAAACCCTGCAAGGTCCGAAATCGCCAACCCAAAACGCTGAAAACGGCCTAAGTCTGCAGACCCTACGGCCCAACACCTGTCGCAACCTCGACCCTAAAGATCCATGAACCTATATATATATATATATATATGTATATATATATATATATGTTGTATATACTTTGGCCATGAAGTATCCATATTCGAAGGCCTGGTAAGGCCAGAGAAAAAAAGGGTACAGGGGACCTTATAGCGTGAAGCCGCAAGGTGTGAATGCATTGCTCGAAGTTCTGGAGGCCGATTTCGCTCGACTGGAGACAGCGCCCTGGCTTCGGCATGCCCTAGCCTCGCTTTCGGGTTCCTTGAAGGGGCTCTTCAAGGTTATTTGGTGTGCTTAGGGTTTTATGATCCTGTGAGCCGTGTTTAAGGTTTTTAAAGGATCCAGGATTCGGGTTTGTGGTTCGAGGTTTTAGGATTTAATGTTGAAAGGCTCCCAATGCAAGGTGTTAGGGGTTGGGGTTCAGGGTTCAGGGGTCACCCTTGATGGAGCTTTGCTTTACCCGGGTCGAAACCCTTTCGTCGCTTGGACTAGCCCTGCAGTTGGAAAAGGATATTCAACACAAAACGAACTAAGCCTTCCATAAATTGTACGCACACCTCTAATGTCTAAAAGAAACCCCTAAAGGAGCTTATTTTTTCACCCTGAACCCTAAACCCACGGTGAGAAGAAGCACCGCTGAAGGAGACGAAGGCTGCTGAGGCCCAGAGCTTGGGTGAGCATACCAAGCTCCTCTGCATCGTTTAGGGTCTAGGGTTTAGGGACCAGGGTTTAGGGTTCAGGGTACAGACCTTAGAGCCTAGGGTTCAGGGTACAGGGTTTAGAGCTGAGGGTTTAGGGTCTAGGGTTCAGGGTACAGGGTTTAGAGCTTCGTTTAGGGTCTAGGGTTCAGGGTACAGACCTTAGAGCTTGGGGGTTAGGGTCTAGGGTTTCGGGCTTAGGGTTTAGGGTCTAGGGTTCAGGGTACAGGGTTTAGGGTCAAGGGTTCAGGGTAAAGGGTTCAGGGCTTAGGCTTCAGGGTAAAGGGTTCAGGGTAAAGGGTTTAGGGCTTAGGGTTTAGGGTCTAGGGTTTAGGGTTCCGGGTAACGGGTTTAGGGCTCAGGGCTGAGGGTCCTTGATGCTATAAGTAAGATTCTATTTTAGGGTCCTTAATACTACGAGCAGGGTTCCTCTAAAGTGAGGCTCACTTAAAGGTCGTCTATTGGATCACTATACGGTAAGGGTTTCACATAGGCATGTCATAGTATAGTGATCATTACCCAAACCAAATCTTGGCCAGGATAAGGTGAAATAGTTTATGGGGCTTGGTGTTTGGGGTTCAGAGATTTTTTCGCCTGAGAGGCCGGGGTTCAGAGCTTTTTCGCCTGAGAGGCCGGGGTTCAGGCTTTTGGGCATGTAGTTTAGGGTTTAGGGAATCCTTGTCACGAGTACAGTGTTTGTCGGCGGACGAGTGGCTATCTACCAGGCGTTATTGCTGGCAAGCCTGCAGCAAAAAGGTAAGGATTCCGGTGCCGTTTTTGGCATCCTGCTGCTTTCGGAACGCGACAGTATAGGATTCAAAGGGACCTGTTTCGTCTAGAACTTGGCTTCTGGCGCTGGATGTTCGGGGCTTAGGCTTAGGCGAAGCATTACCTTGTGTCTTGACAACCGTAGGATTCAGTTTCGATGCATTCAGAACCGTACTCTTAGCTAGTCTTCCCGCGAGCTAGAACCAGGTTCATGAGCGATTCGAAGGTGGACAAAGCTGCCAAGGAGCCATTGCTGCATTTCCTGCTGGGGTCTTCTTTCTTAAGGAGAACTATTCATCTTCCAACGATAAGTCTAAACAGTGAGTGCTGTGCTTGCCCACCTTATTGGTAGCTTAATCTCAGCCACCAGCATTGGCATCGATGGTATGCGCCTTCCTCATACTGGTAGTATGTAACCCTGAATAGCTAGTGGGACTGTCTTGTCATCCCTATTGCAAGTATAGTGTTATATACCCCAACACTTGTTCAAGACTATTGAGACCCCTACGCACCAGTCGGAAGCAATCCGCCTCTTTAAATGCCCCCCCAAAAAACCCCATTCTAGTTACTAAGGCCGCTACATGTGGGTGGTTGTCAAAATCATGGTCCCTTTTTGGGTCCTTATTATAATACGGCACCTATTATTTAGGGTACCCCAAAAGGGACCATAATTTTGACAACTATCCACGTAAGTAATCTAGACGAAATTCCTCACTGAAGCCATCCTCCCGTCCCCGCGATGAGGCTTCAAAGGTGGCCCCCGACGCCCAAAGCTCCAAACCCCCTTCGCAGGATTTAGGGTTTATAACCCTGGGGCTCCAAATAGCCCAAAGTAGGTACTATTTGTAGACTTTAGACCCCAAAGTAGGTACTATTTGTATACTTGGAGCCCTAGGATAAAGTTTAAGGTTCAAGGATTAAGGTCTAGCGTGTAGTGGTTATAAATATGGTAGGCTCCTTAGCCCAATACAACCAGCTTTTTACAGCACCCGGTGCAGTGTCAGGAGAAGGAGGTTGAGCTGAAGACGGAAACAAAGCCGCTCCCTCAGCGTTCTACTTGCGGGCTAATCTAGTGGCCTTAGTAGTTCGAATGGGGTTTTGGGGCCCATAAGACTATAGTTTCAATAAGGAACCCACCAAAATAGTAGTGGTAATTATTTAGGCCCCTCCTTTCAGTCTTTCTTTGGGTACTTCCAGTCCCTAGTCCTGAGCCCGAAATTCCAGAGTTGGAGTTCCAAATCCCTGCAAAACCTAAGTCTAGACCCGCAATAGCAAACCAAGCTACCTTCAAAGATCGGGTTTCATAGGCTCCTCATGTGGCATGTATGCTCCAGCGTAGATACCTCATGTGGCATGTATGCCCCACCGTAGATAGAGGGATCCCTTGTCTATTTTTTAGGTTTAGTACCTGAGCCAAACGGAATGGGCCTCGCTGGCTCCGAGACTTCATTTATCCTTTGGCGGCCCGGTAGTCTCTGGAGGGTCCTGGGGCAAGTGTGGAAGTCTAGAAAACCCGAAGGCCTAAAACCCTAAACCTTGTGGGAGTGTAAACCC
>CAJNDV010026224.1:72223-89924 GCA_905221635.1 Symbiodinium sp. CCMP2456 | reverse complement strand
CTCGGGGGTTTATAGAGTTCGAGGTTTGTTGTTTTTGGTGTTTAGGGTTTAGCCTGTCTGGCGGGGGGGGTGTCGCAATTACTGCGCTGCATCGCTAACATGTCAGACGTATGTGGATGTTCCGGCCTCCAACCTGACGCTTTCCGGAAGGGCTTCGTCGAATGCAAGAACCTGGACACCACAAGCCACAATCCATCAGGAAAAGTTAGAGGCAGAAGCCCACCCTCGAGCTGTAAGCAAACCTTTGAGCCTAATGAGCCCAACTGCACAGGATTGCAAACCTCTGTGACATGTGTGCGTGGCAGGTGTGCCTCTTCTGCCATCGCAGAAGGGGGTGCAGAGGGGGCCAGGCAGCACACCAAGCTGGTCAACAGGGTTGATGCCGTTTAAGCCACGAGTGCTGTCAGATGGCCCAAGCTCGAAGCGCGAAACAGGTCTCCTACGTTAAGCTGTAACGACCCAGGCCGAAGCATGTGGCTGAAGCTCGACTGGGGCCTCGCCCCAGTCCCTGAAGAGCGACGCATGCTCTAGCGGGCATTTTTCCAGAGCCTCCAAGAAGGCTGGGTCAGAGGTTTCGCCAAGCGCCGTCGAAAATGGATGTTTCGTCGCTGTTTGTCACGCCAGCACCGCAACCCCTCCCTTACACATAAGCCCTCAATCCAGAAGCCTTCTGCAAATACATCCAGGCTCTACAACCTGATGCTGAACCGCAGATGCCCCTGGAATCCCCATGCACCTCCCACAGCGGCTAACACGTAGAGCCAAGAGGGAGTTGAAGACCCCAAGCCCGCAACTTTGTGATGGTGCTAAGCCCAGCTGGTAGTGATAGTGTAGTGGCTCAAGAGAACCCAAGACTCAGCCGGAATCCAGAATCCTGATGCACCGTCCGGGCAAAACAATAAAACAAGAGCAACAGTAACCAAAGCCCAATTTATGAAGGCCCTGACTTGGATGATTCCAGGTTTTCCTTCGGAATCATTGCTCCTTGTCTTGTTTCCGCATAAACCCATGAGTTATTGAAAGTAATGTTGCATTAGAGGGCACATGGGCTTGCAGTTAGCATATGGAGGAAGGAAACAGAGCAACAACCAGAGTCGAATTGTTGCTGAGCTGAGTAGCAACTTAGCATCACATATTGTACTTTAACAGGTTCCTAACAGGAGTCGCGTTCCACTCGACATGAAGCAGCTTATGACCGTCGTACCCATCATCATCGGCATCGTGATTCTCGCCAGCGTTGTCGAGGCTTCCCAACCCGGTCGATTCGGCAATTGTACCGCAACCTGTCAAGCTTTAATGCAGGTGCAACAGTAGGCTTACTTATACGACAGCATACCCCAAGCCCTTATTCTAACTATAAACCCAAAGGTCCCTCTACTTCAGGCTTCCATCCTTCATGTCCGATCGGAAACTGTAGCTTGCAACCAGTAGACTTCCAATCATGATGCTGCACGTCAACCTTTAAAACAACTCTTCTCCTGAATGCCCGAAATATCTCGAAGTCATCCGAAGCACTTTTGGGATCATCCACCCGGCCCGGCACTCGTGCGACCATCTTTGCGTTTCTTTGTTTCCTGGCCTTCTTCATCGTTAGCTTTCTTTCTTTCAGGTTCTGGACTGTCGGCAGCTCAAGGTCAGGGCTGACGAAGTCTTGAGAAACCCACCCGAAATCGAAACAGGTAGGGAAGTTCGCTTGAGGCACAATTAATGTCACACCTAGGCCCTAGGCTTTTGCTACAGGCTCGTCTTATTTCCGAAACAACACAACTTGGTGCAGACCCGCTTATCTTGAATGGAGCTTTGGGGATTAATATGGGGCTTTAGGGTTTCGGGCCCAACTTTGACTTGCTAGTAGTAAATGTCGCAGCTACACGGTTCCAAGGGTTTCGGTTTCGGGCTTTGGGGGTCGATTGCAAAGGACACCGGTGCAAATCTTTCACAAGGTCAAACCTCAAAGATTCCACAGTTCACGGGTTTGGATTTGGGAAGATTGAATGAGTTGCGTAGGGTGCAAGTATGCCACAAGCATTCCACTATTGCACTGTCTGTTGCATTCTTCCGTACATCTTGTAGTACGTATAGTACGTCAACCTTCACATGGCATGAAATATTGAACTGTAAGTAAAAAGCCAGTTGGAAGGAACCCCAAAATCACGGACATATGCCCCAACAACATGAAACAGCCTGAGGCTCGCTTGAAGCAATGGCCTTCCGCAGCCTGATCCTCGCCACCGTTGCAGGGCGCCTTTGCAGAGACAGCAAATTTAAGTCAGACTTTGAGAGTGTTTGGTTTGCGCAGCCTTTTGTTCAGAAGCGCAAATCCTTCTTCGATTTACATTCCTTCCCTGTGTTTGATATACATGGCGACAAAACAAACGGTGGGGTTTGGCATTTGCTGACGCCGGGTGGTATGGGTGTGTCCTATGGCAGGGTATTCTTGGCAAACCAAGAAATTACTGGCCTTTGTTTCCGTAGAGTCCGTAGAGTTGGCTTGGGACTGCTTCGTGTCGGGACACAGTGGTACAGTTTTTTGGTCCACTATAGTGATCCGATTCTTGATTCAGCGTGTGTGCACTGCCCGGTTCGATTTCAGCTCATGTTTCGACTCAATCCTGACGTCCAAATCCAAAACCTCTTCGGGAATGAAGGTTCGGTCTATGACTCCATACTCGACGCCTAAACCCCATTATTGTATGTAGAAGAACTACGTAACTATTAATACTCTCCCGCAACGCATGCAAATGGTTGGAGCAAGTGAACGGAGGCTTGCTGCAAGCGAAGCGGCGCTCCGTGGCAGTGCCATGCCTTCTCAAGTCGTGTCATGTTTTCTGTACTTGGCGAGACAGTATGAGGCTCAAGGCTCAGGGTTGAGTCGAGGCTTTTTTGGAATCGGGAGGGAGAACGGCGTGGGTTTACGACAGCAACAGGTGGTACTTACAAGTTTGTTGGTTATTGCAGGCCTTTTCAAGAACGACGAGGACCAGACATTTTTCTTCTCGTCTATGTCGGCTAAACGAGTTTGCATTTAAAGCCCCTCCTAATCTAAATTTAAAACCCCTTCTGTCAACCGAAACAGTAGAAAACCCTTGCGCCTTACACCCCTTTCCCGCCCCATATCCCCAAACAAAGACAAATGGATCCCTGAGCCGAAATTCTGGCAATCAGGTAGGGGTGTCATCAATTTATTGCTGTATTCCTTCCTGGTCTGCGTACATTGTTATTGTAGCATATACCCTAAACCCGCCCTAGACCCTGGTATCATATGCCCTAAACATCCCTAAAGGACCTATACATTGATTCGACGCTCCGAGGCGCCCTCCAGTGCAGCGGTTCTGGCAGCCTCCCAGCTGGACCTGCTACTGGTCAGCATAGGGTTTTCTTGAGGGTGCGAAGAACCCAGTAATGATTTGGGCGTTATAAGGTTTAGGGAAAGAGCCCAGTAGGTGGGTATTTGAGCACATGCCGATTAGGCACTTGGAGCCTTTGCGTTTGGAATCGAATTGCTCTGCCTCTCGCCGGTGCTTTACCATGTTCTGTTTGTCTGCGTGTTGTGGTCGGCAGATGTGGAGTTATCCTTTTGGGGGTTTCGGGATCGTGGTTGAAGCTTGTTATGTCTGCGGGGGGTTTAACGCCTAGGGCCTAGGGTTGTGTGCAAAGCTGAAGTTAGTGTGCCCCCCCCCGATCCTTAGGAGCATCGGCACCCTAACCTAGCTTCGTGTTCCAGGTGTGCTACGGTGGGTCGCTCTTGACGGAGACTTTCTCCATCCACGTTGTGAGCCACGATGGCGAGGTTGGCATCGTCGATATGAAGGCCGAGAGAAGTGCAAGGAAAAACGAGGTATGGCCAGGTTTAGGGTTTAGGTAGTACCCTTTTGCCCTTTTTGATTTTGGGGGTCCCTTATCAAACCCAAAAAGTAGGAACAAGGGTGCCCTTATTGTTTGGGGTCTACTGGGGAGGATAGTCTATGTTTTCTTTCTACTTATGTTCTAGTTCGGACGTGGTGTAATTTGTGTAACTATTACTGCCCAAAGAACAAGATTTTTCTGTTAGAAGTATTGCGGCAATAGATATACATACGCACTTGGAAGTAAGTAAACCTTTCAGTGAGACCCCAAATCCTCAAGACCGCAACTACCTAAACCCTAAACCCTAATACGAGTTCATACCTCGCCGTGAGCATAGTTTCTCAACAATGCGAGAGGGGAAAAAAACGATGAACTCAGCATCCTCCCAAGCGCACGACCCGAGCCTTGCATCTTGGAGACTTCAGCCCTACAGCCTTAAGCCCTGTATCCTAGGTAGTATTAGGGCGACCCCTTGGAGGGGGACTCGTCTCTTCACCCTATTTCTGGCCCTCTTAAGAGGTCCTCTTGATTGAGAGGGTCTATGTCCCCGAGGGTCCCCCTAATCCTAACTCCCAAGTGTGGTCTCTCCTGCTTTGGACCCCGACAAAGCCAGGATAATCGGACTAGGGTTTCTGGTTTACATTAGCAGTCATTTTGTTTTCGGTATATATAGGGTGCCATGATGGGATTGTTAGCAGACACTTCTTCTCATCCCTACAATCAGTTTTAAGCACTGGGAGGCCTAAACCCTGAACCATACAACCCTCCGAACGCAGTGCCCACTTGAAGACGGGAAAGAGACCCTCTAAACCCTGATCATGAAACCCCAGACAACAAAATTCAATTTCGGGTTCCACATGAGGATTCCCTTATATAGTTCCGACTTCCTTAGACAGGTAGCCTTATTCTGATCTTCCTCAAAAAGTGGTAGTTTTTCCCGGCTAATTCCTGGGGGGCCCCAGGCGGTGGGACCACAAGCTGGCGAGTGCGAAGGCGCCAACTTCGAGAACACCGACAACGCGCCAAAGCGCGCACAGCCGGGTTTTCATTCGGGTGCTGTAAGGGTTTAGAGAAACGGTCCGGAGGCCTACTTGTGATGTGTTAGCGTGTGGGTTGCAGCCTCCTAATGTAGGGTTTAGGGTGGCTAGGGTTAGGTAGAGCTGGTTCCATTGATTTTAGTATGGCTTCGGTTTCAGGATTCACGGGCTCTTGGACTGCACCGGCAGCATATACGATTTCTTTGCATAGGCCTCGAGAAGAGTGATGAGTCGTGTGGCTCATGGGGCATCTGCAATAACACATGTGGGTCAGGACATCCTGAAGCCCAACCTGAGCCGAATGTAAGAGCAGTTTCAAGGAAGTTTCAGTTCAACAAGTGTGAGGGCCCAAGGTACCTTACCCAATTGTTGAGGGTTTGATTTTGTTGTGATCAGTTTGCGTTGTTTCGGGGCTGTTTGGCTTTGCGTAGGGTCGAGGTGGCTACCTAGGGCCCGGTTAGGGTTGCTCAATTCGAGTTTAGTTTTCGGGCAGGGTAGCTAAATCCAGTCTCTGTGACTGATGCACTTGCATGCAGTTCAAAGGCTTGCGATGTTCAGATGTCGTAGGCAGTTTCGGTGCCAGAACGGAGTCGTATACCGTGTCCAAGGTCATCACCATCGAAAACGACAACGGCTGCTTCCCGCATGCATCTGCTTTTCCGGCATCTGACTGGAAGTTGGTAGAGCGACGGTGTGGGTCTTTGACGGCATTCTGGCCGCCCACGAAAGCTAAATTCATATGTCTCTGCTACGAAACAGTGAAATGCACAAGGCGCCTTCCAAGGATGTTGCTCAGTTCCCGGAAGGTGTACGTAGCTTCCGCCGGTCCAGCCAATTTGGGATGTCTTCAAAAATCCACCACCCCATGCCCTAACCTGCACCCTACAGTACGTAAAATCAAGCCTGAAGCTCCAAGACAGATTGTTTTGGGTTTAGGGGCTCGAACTCTGCATTCTTCAGACCTGTCAATGACTGACCCAGGTGGCTTGGCCAAGTACGACTACTCTGTTGAATACTGTCCCGACCAGGCCCCGGAAAAATCATCTCTGACTGGTCCGTTCAATCAACCCTAATGGCTTAGTTCTCCAATACCCAACCTTTGAACTTTTTGGGTTCTTATAATTTAGTAATAATCTGAAAGTCTAATCGCTTATTTCCCTGGCTTATTGGGGAAACAAGAATGGTCCATGTACCTAGATAGCATATACTTAGGCCTTAATATAGTGGCACGTACTTGAAGGTGCAAACATATACTGTATGGGTGCATGGACCCTTAGGTATTCCCCCATGCAGAAAGGCATTTTTTGTTTAGTCGGCATGTTCTTGATTCCACTATTCAGGGTTTCAATCCCTCGGCTATCCCTAATCCCCTAAAAACTAAATAACTTGACTTTCCGGGTTCTGGCTTTCTGTGGTGCGGTCCAGCGTTTCGTGTTCGAGGTGTGCAGCTTAGGTGCCGGGGTTCGGGGTTGAAGTGCGCTTAAGTTGACATGTTTGTCTTATGTTGACGGAAAAGGTACCGCAGCCAGGGCAATTCGCAGGAACTGCCAGGTGTTTGTTGTTTAGGAGGGCAGTTTTTTTTCGGGGACTTCTGAATCCGGCATCCCAACCCCCTTCTTGCACCCAGAGGAGGGGGGGGAAAGAGAGACACAGATGTTGCCAAGCTACTTTGGACCATTACCGGCCCTGTGCCCGTGTCCCTGAACAATATTCCATGATCGAGCCTCCTGGTGGCTAAAGGCTTTTGCGCTGCTTACATGAGTACATGCTCTTGCTGCATAGTTCCAAAGCGAACTTCATTATGTAACTTGAACGCGAAAGGCTTGCCTCTTCATGAGGGCTGAGCACAGGGACCGAAAGTCGGTTCCCGATTCCCGATACTGAACTTCAGGGAAATCTTCGAAAATCTTCGAATGCAAGTGTTACAGTTACAAGCCTCAGCTCAACAAAACCGCCGGGCCACAACGCTTGAAGCATTCCTAAAAAACTAGATTCAACCGGACCCTGTCTACAGAAAGACACCGCCTCTTGAAAGCATCTTAAACCGTTAATTAAGCCCTAAAACCACCCTCACGGCCTAAACCCTAAACCCCTAATTCAGCCCTAGACCCACCCTCACGGCCTAAACCCTAAACCCCTAATTAAGCCCTAAACCCTAAACCCCTAATTAAGGCCTAAAAACACCCGGAAGGACAATCTTATCATCACCATGGCCAAGCCCTACAACGTGGCAGTGGTCCTGACGAGCCAAGCCTGCCCAGCAGCCGGTGAGGCGCTTCCTGAAGGATCTTAGTCCCTAGAAAAAGGATTTTGCATGGGGGCAAAGTATATATGTACTATGTTGGGTACATGGACCTACAGGGCTTAGTAGTAGAGTAGGTAACTGTTTATAATTTTTTTGGGGGCGTTATAATACCAGAGTAATCCCAAAGGTCAACCTTTGATTTTTCTTAGGATTCTGGAACAAGCAAGCTGAAGGGTGTAAGGATTAGACATTTCGGTTTCGGGGGGGAAAAGTGCTGCTAGCGTAATTAATTCCGCCGTGGCTTAGCTGGACTTGGAACACAAAGTTTGGGTTAAGGGTTTACTAGGGCCTTGATAATTAGAATAGGCTTTGGGGGTATAAGGAACCCCGAAAATAGCATAGGTAATTATTCAGGCCCCGATATTAGGGGGTTAGCGGAGGGTTTTGAGCTTGGTTCGACTGGTTGGGAGTTTGGGATGACGGTGTAGCGGTAGTATACGGCAACAGGGGCTGGCTGACGACTGAGTTGACGTCCGGGGCTGAGAGTCCTGTTTTAGTAGTTGAAAGCGCTCATAGTCCCAAAGCGCGTTCGCTTACCCCCAACCCTAAGCCACAGCTCGACTCGTTAAGCTTGCAGTGCAGCTGTATTGGGCATGTCATCAGGGCACCACATTTTGGCACACTCGTCGAGGTTTTAAACCCTAAGTCCTAAACCTAGCCACACACATGGAGATGCAAAGACATCCTAGTACATTCTGGTCTGTAGCTTTGTCAGCCCAAACTTGCTTGCACCCTCATCCATCTCGGCCCTTGCCCTGCAACCAAAACAGCAGCACTTTGCAAACCCTGACAAATTGAGCTTTAAATGCTCCTGCAAATCGCAACAGCGAATATCCTGAAACCTAAAGTCTTATGTTGCTTATATGAGGCCGCTGTACTTCTCTGATGGCCCGCAGCCACCAAAAAGCCTCTCCTTGTCGCAGGTGTAAAGATGAGGCGATGACCCGAAACCCGGGGAGGTTGCGGTGCGAAGCCTGTGGTGACGTCTTCGAAGCTGTTTGGGGCTGAAGGGCTTGCCGTTCTTCAGGTTCTGTGCTCAAGTCCTGCCATTGAACGACTACACCTGCCGATCGTTGGTATACGTCGCCAACCCTACAGTCTCGTTCTATTTCGCATTTCGCATGGCATTCCTTTGAGTGATCTATGCCGACTGTCATCCCAAGCCTCTAGGGACAAGGCGATGTCCCCCCAAAACCAAACCAGACACCCCAACTGCGTTCGAATTTTCTTGGGGCAGAGCAACGCTAATCTTTTGCGATGACTGCCTTGAGCTGAAGCCTTTATCGGGCTCTATAGGCCTGACATTTCGGAAATGCGGGTGAAAGTAGCGAATTTGAGAGGAACGTTTATTTTTTTTGCTCCGCAAACATAGGTTCCACCGCAGGTATACCAATCCGCATGCACGAGCAGCTGGGTGGTCATGCGCGACATGGGGAGAAGGTCGTTCCATGCCTTCAGAAGCATAATCCCAGTACACGTGCGTCCCGGCGTAAAGACGATACTTTTAGCTCTATAAGCCTCAATCCCAACCTCAAACCCGAAAGACATGAACCCTGAAACGCTAAGGGCTTAGGCCCTAGATCCCCCACAAGCCCTATGCCCTCAAGAGCAGAGGCACTTCCTTAATCCGGTACGCCCGTTCGGTTTGGAGTTCAGGGTGTAGGGCTCCAAATCCGGGCGAAGTGGAAAGCCTGTGTAAAAGGGTGTAGGGCTCCTCTTGAGGTCGTTCCCCGGTGTCCGAGTTCCCAGGTGCCTGGCAAACGCCCAGGCACAGATCGAGACCAGACCACACCGGCGTCTCTGAAGTTTCAATTTGGTGCCTACGACCTATGTCTCGACCACCTATAAAGTTCAGGCCCTTGAAGTTCTTCAAATGTATGTAGTACCCCTGAAAGATTGAAGCCGAAACGCAACGTCCCAAAATCCCAACAGAGAATGAACCCAAGACTTATAAAGCTTACTGCCTGGGTTCGCAACAAGCCATGTGGAAGCCTGTTCAAGAGACCAAGAAGACGGCAGTCTCTGTAGGACGGCGAGATTTCCACGTCCAGGGTTGCTCATCTTGGAAGCTTGACAGTCAGGTTCTTCCTTCAACATGATAGATGGGCTCTTTATCAGAGACTATTCCGAGGGATACATCCAGAAAGGGCCATCAGCCCGACGACGTGGCCCCATCAGTAATTAAGCCAAGCCATGCGCACATCGTACGAAGCTCAACGGGGGTTTAGCAACTTGGGCTTGCGAAGGTGGGAATCATATTTCGGAAGATGCCNNGCCCCCCCCCCCCCCCCCAAGCAAATCGATGTGTACATTTGTTTTGGGATTCCACATAGTGACATAGTGCTGGCACCTTGCTCACACAAAGGACTCATACATCCGAGTCGACCTACGGACAATAGAGCCGAGGCAAAAAGAGCCGCCGCCGTGGTGCTTTCTTTTTTGCACACGGGTTCGAAGCAGTCAAGCCCCTATTCTTACAAACTCGTCTCGAGACACGAGGTCGTGCCTTACTCGCGACCATGCCCTGGTTAGGGCTTACTTCCGACTTCGAGGGTATGTTATTCGTAGGAAAACCAAGACGGGAACTATTTAGCAGTGGGCCTCAGACTCTTGAAGCTCCTTGTTCATTTGGTAGATAATGGCACTTGGCAAGGCGGTTATGAATCGCAGGTGTCAGGTACGTACACTACCTTGGCTTACCTTGCTTCCAACTCTACGCCTACGGTACGTGTCCCTGGCTGCTCGACCAGTCCGTCCCCACGGTCCGAATCGTCGTCGCAGTTGTGGCTTGGAGTCGTAACTCAGTGGCAACGCACCCTAGACCGACGATTGAGGTAGGCTTAACAATGGAGTTGTTGATAATATGCCTTGTGATATGTAAGACTCTTTTAGGAATCTTTGTAAATGTAACTTCGGGGTGTGCCTTTACGGATTAACGCAATACCTCAACATGAAGCAGCTGAGCTTGGTACAGGTTGGTTCATCCCTAGAACTGAGTATCTTCTCGCATTGCGCGCAGGTGTGTTGGGCCTCTACCGTGGCCTGCGGCCCACTTTGTTACCCGGCCGCACTTTCGAGGATTCCCTGAAGGATCCTATATACTGACAGAAGGCACACTTTTTACGCCATAATCATATTCCTGATGCATAAGCCCTAATTTGTACTCTGTTGGTACTTAGTTATCTATAGATTCCAAACCAGGGTAGTTTTTCAGCATCCAGACACGCGCGTTGATGATTGAAACAAAATCAGTACTAGCATCCCCTTCTCACCGTAACCCTAAACCCTTGCATTCCCCTAAACTCTATCATGCGGCATAGCATAATCTACCCCACACCCACGACCCTCTGGTACTCATCCTGGCTATGGGGCTTGTATTGCTTATGGCGCTTACAAGTGGGTTCATTGTTTATAGGGTCTCGTGCTTAGGGCTTTTGAGGTTTACGGTTACATTTTTTGACTTCCTACCAGACGACAACTCACGCGTGTGGTGAGCCTTGATGTATGTACCCTAATGCACAACTAGCAGACGACAGCCCACTTCTCGCAGGGCCTGTGTATATTGCATAAATGCAGGGGGGGGCTTGCAAAACAGAGTTGTTTTGGTAGTGCTCATCTCTTCCACGAGCCCTGAAAGCATTAAACTGTAACATCCCAAGGACCTACAAAGAGGCTCTAACCCTTTGCAGAACGAAGATATTGTAATATAATGGCTAAATTGTTCGCAGTATTGGCCCTTAACCGTCCAGAGTATACTTACAGCATGGTCAAATGTCCCCCCCCCTCCCCCCACAACAAAAGAAAACCTCATTCTCAAACCACCTAAATGACACCTCCAGGACCCGACTTCGAGGCCCTGAGTAAAAGAACGGGGGTCGCCGACCCGAAGGGTGCTATAGGCCCCAGGCCTCATAGGACCCTAGACTGCCTTAGGGTTTAGGGTTTAGGTTGGGTTTAGGGTTACAGTACTAATGACTAATGATTCGGTAGGGCTCTTAGGCAACAGCCACCGAAAGCACTACGAATCCCAGGTTGGGGATTGTGCCCCATGCAGGGACGAGCCGCCTGCCGCATGTTGAGACTCCGATGAGAGTTAAGGTCCCAGGTGTGGGCCGGTTCAGTAGGGTTTCGGGTTTAGGGGCGGCTGCACAGCTTGAAACGCTTGTGATGGGGTCCCTTTCTGCGGACCTTCTGCCGCAACCGAGACTTCAGACGAAATAGTCTGAGAAGGAGGTTCATGGATCTGGCTTCACAGCTCAGCCCGAAGATCCGCTAAGCCGCAAGGTGTCTAAACCCTAAGCGCAAGACTCTTGACGCGGCTTTCGGCCCTAACCATCCTTGAAACCTGTAAGCCTTCAGCCCAGCTTCGTTCAGACTGAGGCGGCTCAATGAAACCGCCGCTGTTGGGGCTTGAAGATGAGGGGTGTAAGATCTAGGAGCTTAGGGCCGAGTTGTCTTGGCGTCGGGTTTCACGGCTTGGACAACTTCAATCATTCTGGGCTTTCCTAGGACCTAGGAATCATTCTATTGTAGCCGACTGCAGTGTGGATTGAACCCAAGAAGTTTCTTAAGTATACAGGTTACATGTATTTTCGATCTCAGGGGCTGTTAGTGTAGCATTAGTAATAGGGCTCCTTGGTATACTTCATGGCATGACCACCCGAATCCCAAGCCCCTCGTTTGAAGACGCCTGCCTTTGTAGCATCAAAGCCGGCATAGTGCTGTTCCGGACCCACAAATGTCATTGCTTGTTGGGTTAGCAAAGTTTGCTGCTGTTTTTTTGCATTACTTTTCCCTGCAGCAGAAACTTGAGACCCCCAACGACCCAACGACACTGTTCAGCCACCGGTGAAATTACTCTAGGGTCCCTTCAAAAGCTCCTCCTTTGAAGTTGTATGCGTGGCTTGCAAAGTTTGCTTTTCTCCAGACTTGCTTTGCAGTCAAGCAACGGTTAGCCTAAACCCTAAACCCTAGAACCTCAATTCCTTCTCGGCCTTTTGGCTATGATCAAATGTAGTATTTTGTTCTTATCAATTTGACAACTGATGTGTCTCCAACTGGAGACTTGCTTGTCNNCACATCTATTTTTGCTGGGGAAGTGTTTTAAAATCGCCTATGACTCTAAGAGGACAGAGACTTGCGAGTTCCCAGTTGCATCTGCACTTTTGCTGGTTGCTTGTATAGGCCTTCTTGGGTGTTTGTTGTCTTTTTGGGATGCGACTGGAACTTGTTATCTTTCGAGACTCCTAATTGAATGCATAGTTTGAAGAGCTCTCCAATTCAACTTCACCTGTGAGCATCGTTCTCTTCCATGCGGGAGGGGACAAAACCTCAACATATGGGGCCTAAATAATTACCGTACCAAAACTATTTTGGTGGTTCTTGATTATAGTTATACAGTAGAATCTGCGCCAAAACCCTATTCTGATTATTATGGCCCCTAGATTAACCGAAACCGCAAGCGACAAACCCGGAGCCAATTCGCTTCTAACAAACGACTTTACGAAGATCCTCGGCCCCGGTTATACCTGCTCCTTTCGGTGGCTGTTGAACGGGAATTACTAACCTTAAATACACCCCAAGCAAAGCCCCTAATCCTGAACTCCCCATGGAACCTTAAACCCGAGACCCAGACCCCATCGAACCTTAAACCCGAGAAATCCTACCCAGGTTTCATGGTTTTTGAGACTCTAAAGCCTTGGCTGCAAAGGCACGCTGGGTTCTTAGGCTTGCAGCCCCTACGAGTCCATGTGCGCATAGGGCATATACTTTGGCCGTAGAGGACTTATAGAGAAACCCGTTCAAGGCCAAAGAATGTGTATACATATACTCACATGGGTTCATGGACCCCGAGGGATCTAGACTATCGAAGGTTCGGTTCATAGTTGAGGATGTTGGATCTCTGCTTTAAGGTTGAGGATCGCCTCTTTTTCTTATGACTCTGTGGAGTCTTTCCGGTGATCAGGATTTCGGGCTGGTATTCACGGCTGTCCATACTTCAAGCCTGGCGTTTGTAGTGTTTTCGGGGCAAAAGCAAGACTTGAGTCGGGTGGCAAGTGCTGTCATCTCCGGAAGCGGAAACAGACCCCTACACACTCCGAACTCTCAAGCCAACAATCCGAAACCCGCGCCCTGAAGGTGATACAAAAATCTCATAGGCTGAAGTGAAACCCCCCAAGAACTCATTTGCAGGCCTCTAAATCCCAGGGCCCCAAAGCCTCGAATCCCTGGGCCCAAAGCCTCGGGCCCTTTCTCTCCACCTCTTTCAGAAGACAACCTAGTCGATCCTGCACCCAGCTGCAGCCTTCAACCCCGTCTGCTGCCTGCTTACATCCACCAGCACGATTCGCTGCACAATGGTACAGAAGACAACCCCCCCTTACACCAAATCACAAACCTTAAAATCTGCACTGCAGGCTTTGTTATGCTTTATACATCCTAACGCCCTGCGGAAGCGTTTTGCATACCGCAGGTCATTGCAGCTTCGTTCGGAGCGTTTGGGCCTAAGGAACGTCAGTTGTGGGAGTTGTGGGTGGTCCTAACCTCGCATTGCTTGATTTTTGATGCCCGGGCCAAGAGCCTCAGAACATCATATTTGTGGTCGTGAGGCTCAGATCGAAGCCCCGATAGTTCGAAAGAGTATCTCTTCATGGTGCCTTGGTGTCTACCTTGTATATAGAACAGCACCCGATCGACGGTCGACCTCAGAAACAGATATGCTTCACATCCTATACATACCGAACCTTCGTTTAAGCGTTGAGTTTCCAAGCTATTTCTACGTCGGGTACCATAACCCGCAGTTACGACGCTCAGCTACACGTAGCCCTGAACAGACATTGACAAATGCCCTGGAAGAAGCTCGGGTCATCCACACAGAAGGTGGTTGTTTCTCTACCGATCAGTTTTAATACTTCTAGACCATCACCGTTTAAATCAAACATCCACCATGCCCAGAACGAGTCAATCTGGAACTTAGCTCGGGGCAGTGTTCTACGTGAGCCAGTCTTTGATGGTTTCCGCAAGACACAGGCGAAGCCTTGACTGTCCGAGTGTGAGCACCGAAACCCAGTAAACCGGAAGACTACTCTAGATCTTATGGGTGGGACTCTTATGACAGTACCCTTATATGACATTTCTATGGGGCTCTCAAAGAACGCTTATGATAGTTAGGACCCTTATAGTACCCTTCCCACATGAACCCTAAACCCTAGTCTTAGTTTCACCTCCAAGTCCACTGACCACAAGCCTCGCCTGCATTGTCCGAGTGTGAGAGCCGAAACCCTGAAACCCTAAACCCTAAACTCATAAATCTGTGAGCATCGATCTCTGCAATGCGGGAGGGAGAGAAAGCTCGTAAACCCTACGTTTCCCATGAAGCCTTCAACCCTCCGAGCCCCAAGTGCCCCTTTAGGTGAGCTCCCGGTCCGGTGGCGCTTGGCCGCCGGCGGTGTGGCTGGCCTCGCTTCTGGGATCTCTTGGGGTTTAGGGCTTTAGGGGTTTAGGGTATATAGGGTTTAGGGCTTTTAGGGAGGGTTTAGGGTATATCGGGTTTTAGGGTTTAGAGTTTATTTGCTTCGGCTCAAGGTGCGTAGCAGGGTTTTAGTTTAGGCATGGCTTAGGGGTTCAGGTCTACATGGGGATCCAGCAGCCTACGGTTGTGAAGGCTATAACTACTTGTAACTATGGTGCTATACCCCCATTATTTTGTAGGGTTTGCGGTTGAGGGCTTAGGGTTTTTGCGGTTTGCTGCAGGAGATCTTCTCGCACTTGTGCTCAGAGCCTTCTTAGGATGTCAGGACTCGTATAGTGCTTGCACGTTGTTTGCAGTGCTTTCGTTTTCAGAAGAGTACTTTGCGTGTTCCTATGTCTTTGACTCTCAACATCCCTTTTTCATTCAACGTTGCAGAGGCGGCAAACAGTGCTACGTACTCAACCCCGGCAGCCCAAAGAAGACGCAGCCAAGGTGGCCCAGCTGACTGCCTACCCACTCCACGCTCCTTGTTGAAGTCGTGGATCCTGTCTATGAAATTCATAGACCATAAGAGTTGAGAGTTGTCTAGTTTCCGACTTGTCACTTGGAATCCGTGCAGGCCTTGTGCGAGTGTGCGAGTCGAAGCCCCGAAGCCCTGAAACCTTATACCCCAAACCCTCAAACCCCTATAACCCCGTATGTAACTTATAACCCTAAACCGTAAACCCTAAACCCAAAACCCCTGGTTGGTTCTTTAAGGATGGTTCCCGGGCGCCACCGCGAGTTCCTGGGAGCAGCCGCGCGGCGGCTGCGATTGGAGGGACCCGACTTCCTAGGGGATTGGTTTAGGGTTTAGGGTTTAGGGTGGGATTTTGGGAGTTTTGGGTGTATGGGTTTTGGGAGTTTAGGGTTTATGGATTTTGGGGGTTTAGGGTTTATGGGTTTTGGGTGTATGGGTTTTGGGGGTGTTGGGGGTTTTGGGTTTTGGTTTTTGAACTCGCAGTTGGGCATAAGGGTATTGTTAGCCTTGTCTAGTTAGGGGGTTAACCATTTCACCGTAGAGGGGCGCGCCCAGCGCTGAAAAAGTTCCATGTGGTGGTTTATGTTCGTGCAGACTTTGCGCTGTGGGTGGTCAGATACGTCTTCGAGTTTCTCCTGCCCATCAGCAAACCGAACGGGAAACGGAGGGGGGGACAGATAAAAATGCGAGCTTAGTCCGGCTCTGCCCAATTAGGTCGTACATTTTCAAGTTCAAAACCTATGAGCTACAATGGAGACTATAGCTGGGTTTCTTGTCTTGAATGGTCCTTTTGAGGATAACTCGCTCCCGAGGTGCCCCAACTGGCGATCCTTGATGCAGCTGCTCACGGAAACTTGCAAGTCGAAATCTTAGATATGAGGACAGGCTCCGTCTGTAAATATGCAATAATAGTAGTATATACTCTGATATTTACCGGAATGTACAATGATAAACTAACTACAATATACTTTATTTTGAGGCTTATAGGGCCTCTTGAGCTGCTCCGGATCAAAGTGTGTCGCTTCTCGGAAAGGAGTTCAGGTTTTGGGAGTTGGTGCTGTTGAAGGGTTTAGGGTTTAGGGGTTTAGGGTTTAGGGGTTTAGGGCTTTAGGGTTTAGGGGTTTAGGGTTTAGGGTTTATGTTGCGCTTATCGGGTGCATGCACGTATTTTGATACCTGAGGCCAAGGCCCAATCGTAGTCTTGGAAATGTTTGTGGGGCATCGCCAATATAGTGATGCAACACAATCCTGCAGAAGATCGCAAAACCCCCTTGTGCACTCGATAGCAGCCATCGGCGAAGTACAAAGAATCGTTGCTGGTCCTTTAGTCGGCAGTAGGCACATGAAGTCGCTTCGCTTCGGAATGCAGTCCGCGTTTTCTTGTTCGAGGCTGTTTCGCCATCATGACAAGGTTTCTTCAGGATTCAAGGGGTATCTCCTATTCAGACGTTACGGTTAAGATGACGCCGCTTGCTTCTATTGTCCATGCTGGCATGGCATACCCGCCGGCATTAAGTCTGAAAGCCCCATCAAGAGCATACCTTCTCTGCTTTCACGTTGATACCAGCGGAGATACGCCCAATTCAACTCGCAGGAGGCTCGTAAAGCCGATCGCAGGAATGATGTGATCGAGGGCCCCATATAATGTCTAGTTCTGTCAACGTGTTTCGGTCGCACGCTACCCGTGCCCAAAACAAAACACCTGGACAGTTAAATGGTGTGTCCGAAATCCTTCTTCGATCAGGCTGTTCTGAAAAGGATCCCACATGCATCATGTATGGGAGCCCCGCAAGGAAGTTAACATGAGTTTTGTACCTGCTCATGTGAGTTCCCTTAATGCTTTCTTCTGTGGGTTTAGCCAAGTTCAACGGCCTCAAAGTCCCACTCAAGGTCTGCATAGGACGAAATCCGAAATGGTTCACGGCCATCAGCTTAGGGCCCTACGTACCCTGAACTTTGAGTCCAGCTTGCAGTAGTGGCAAGGACATGCTGTTGAGTACAAACTGCTTCCCGGCCAAGCTGGCGCCGCTTGGCATTGCGCTTAGAGAAAAACAAAGCCATTGAAAGAATCCTTAGAAGAAGCTTCTGAAGCCGTCGTAGCCGGTATAGACTAACCTTGCAAAACCCGACTAGTCCTCTTTTCCAGGAAGCCTTAAGTGGTAGCCGAGATGATCATACACAAGCCTTCACAAGCACATGAATCCTCATCTTCCTGGCTTGATGGAACACCAACCCTTACCTCAGGGTTTTAGGGTTTGTGGTGTATGGTTTAGATGCCACGGAAAAGCCTAGGATGTCATGACCAAAGCTTGTAACACTTGGGACCTTGTTTGTACATCCAGCTAATCCAGATATGAACTTAACTATCGGCCCGGACATGATAATACTGTAGCAATCCCAAGAATCATAACAAAACATCCCGCATTTGTAGCAGCAGTGATGGTAATAACAGTCGGAATATTTTGATATTGGTAGCTTTGATATTGGTAATTTCCTGTCCGAACAAAAAAGCATAACTTTCA
>CAJNDV010026224.1:17519-32260 GCA_905221635.1 Symbiodinium sp. CCMP2456 | reverse complement strand
CTTTGCCTCTAACGGGGTCATTTTAGTAGTGGATGAAACCATGTAATTATATCTCTAAATTATAACGATTTATATTATTACCGCGGTATCTTAGGCAACCGAGAGTAAAGGCGAATCACAGAGGCCCCTTCAAGGAGGAATTAGCACTTCAGCGCTAGCCATGAGGGCCATAAGCTTAAGCCGCACAACCCCACCTTTTTTCTGGACATATGTAAGAGAATCGTCATCAACAAACTTCACGAATGGAGGTCTTTTGCGGTTCATGTAGATGCCTTGACTTCGGCGACACAAGCTGCGGCCTTGTCTCACCAGGCACAATTACGGAAGGTCTCCTGTGTAGCTGCATTGTCCGTACATGCATTATGGCATTTCGGTTTTGGGTTTTGGATGCTGGGAGGTGGCTGGTGCCCATAAACCCTTGTGGTGCTAAACGCCAGCAGCCGCGTATAGAACGACTTACAACGCTTCACGTATTCGCAAACCTCAGTATTCCCTGCAGATCCTGTGTCATCGACACCCTGAAATACAACGCCCCTCAGTTTCTGATGCATCACAGAAAGCTGTGTAAGTTAAACCAGCTCCTTTTGCCTAGGTGTGGAATACTTCGTTCCCTCACGACCCAGTGCGCCCGTGGTGTGGAAGACGCCCAAAGATGTGGTGGCTTTCCAGAAAAATGGAGTGGATGCCTAGGCTGAGCTAAACTTTACATTTTCGCCTGTACTGGATGGCTGCACAAATCTCAGACGGCACGCCCTAAATCTAAACCTTATCGCGGATGTAAGCATATTTCATAGACGACATGAAGAAGGCAGCCGCTTCAACGCCAGGTTCCCGGGACCACTGCAGTTCTACTGAGCCCAAAAAAACCCGGCAGTTTGGCCGAGCGCGCACCCAGGTCTGTGGCGACTTTCCGGAGCTGCCCGGCTTAAGCTGAGTCCGGTTTAGGATTTCTAATGTCGGTTTGGTTTAGGGTTCAAGGGTGCATGGGGTGTGGGGTTCAGGGTTGTAGAGTTTGGGTTTCGGATTTCGGGCTTTGGGTTAAGGGTAGTTAGTTGCGGTAAGGATACTAGAAGGGTTCTATGAGGGCAAAGGTTCCGGGTTTGGGATAGGTTCTCTTCAGCCAGACCTCGTGGAAAAAGAGATTAGTTACGATTAGTTCTCTTGCTCATCGTCCTTCGCACATCTTTGCACGGTAGGTATTCAGCCCCTGTGTTCGTCAGTGCCGAGAGGAGGCAATGTTGCTAAACGCCTGTACAGGACCCTCAATCATATGCTGACTCAGGCATAAGCTGCACCTATCCTTACTCATCTTCAGCTCTTCAAAACTCTAGCTCCCACACCCTCAGCCGCAACTCCTAGACCCTGAACCCTCAACTCCGTGGAGCCTAAATCCGCATGGAGCGCTTCTACAGTCAAGTCCTCGAGGCTCGATCCATTTGCAGATCTTGATTCCGACAGCGACCAGCCGTGAGTTTGGCCACTACAGCAGTCTAGTAGGTTATCGTATCCTATCGTATAGTATAGTAGATTACAATAAGTAGAATCTGAGACGGCGTTCTGAATGACCCAAAGTTTTGGGTTTCTAGGACCTAGGGTTCGACAGAAGGGTTCCTGTATAGAAGGGCTTCAATATAGAAGCCTCAAGAACTACCAATATGATTCCTTAGGGTTCCTTTTGTATAGTTGTACTATACGGTACCCCAAAGCCCTATTCTAATTACTAAGGCCTCTATGGTAGGGTTTGAGGTCTGGGGTCCAGGTTCGCCTAAGCATCCGGGTGCCTTGGTAGTATAAGGGTAGTTCTCTACATTAGGGTCCCTTTTAGGGTCGCTTTTCATCAGGGTGGCGGCCGCGTACTGTTTTGGGGACTTAAAACAAAAGGACCCACATTTTTGGGGAACACTGCCCATATACTTAGTCTGGTGAGGGTGCTTCCTGTACAGGAATTTCAGGACCAAAGCCAGGGTGCTAGGGAATTCGGAGCTCAGGGCTTGAGGTCGAGAGTTCAGGGGGTTTCAGGGTTCAATGTTTAGGCACCTCAGGGTGTTCGAGGATCCCAGAAGATGACACCCCGAAGCTTATGCGGCTCTCAGCCTTTGTTTTGTTGGTGTAGTGGTTTACGTTTTAAGGTTGGGGATTCTTGTGGTGCGAGATTTGGGCCCGTTGATTTTGCAGAATGCAACATGATGTGCGGTGCGTAATGTGCTATTGTTTAAGGTTTTTTCGGTCGATAAACCGACGATCCAGAAACACAGCGAGAAAGGCGAAACTTTGAGACCAGAGCAAGCTGATCTGTCAGAGCCCTGAAGAACCCTAACCCCAAACCTCTCATACAAAGCATGAAGTCAGCCGATCCTGTCGAGATGCCCCGAGTCTGCGCAGAAGTCGGAAGACAGAGCCGTTGGGATTTAAATGCTTACAGGATCACGGGACTGAGAAAGTATGGGCTGACTACTACCTGCCCTAATCTTAAGCAGAGGTTTCAAAAACTGTTCCTCAGGCTTCCTAATTACAGCACACTCCACAAAGCTATTCTCGTTGTCAAGGCCCCTTTACTTACAAAAATCTTTCAAACCCTTATATCAATGACAACCCCTTATATCAATGGCACTACAAAACCTGTTCAAGTTCTCTTCGATCCTGAGATTGTGCGGGGTTGAACCGACCTTCCGAAGATGTACCGTCGCAAACTGGCTAGAGTTTTGGGGTTAGGGTTTGCTGATGGGCCGAGTCTGGGTTCAAACAAGGTGGTTAATTATGGGTTTGTTTAGGGCTTAGGGTCAAAATCTCTATATAGGGACATTGATGATTGGAGTAAAGTTTCGGGGTGTATTGCAGTACTTGTATGAGTCTGTAGGCAGCACCTGGGAATACTGTTACTTGTTACGCTACTAACTTTCCAGACCGTAATCTGAGACTTAATCCTTGAATCGCATAGCGGCGTTTTAGAGCTTACGATCAGCTGGGGTTTTGTTGGACGTGTGATGCTTGAGGGTTAGGATAGTTCTACTCCCCTGAAGCCTCCCTAAAGTGTGCATCTAAGGTTGAGGGTTTAGTAAGGGCCCATAAAGAGAAACCGCTTCGCTAGCTGACCCGAGCAGCCGTCTTGAAGTTCAGGATCATTGCTGGTTGTACTCGGGTGTTGTTGCTGTTTGCGTTGTTTGTTTCTGTTTTAAGGGCCGTGTTAGGGCTTCGTTTTCGGAGTTTACGAAGGTGAAGACTACTTAAGCCCTAAACCCTAGACCGTCATACCTGCCTGTCGTCTCATGTATCGCCTCACAAAATGGAGCCTGACAGCTTTAGAGCCCTCGCGCTGCAGAGCCGACCTTAACTCCCATGTCAGGGGCCCTGAAGATACATGCTAGAGTCCGCTAGAGTTTGGCCTTCGAGCCATGCAGCAAAGCCATCGGCCACGGGAACCCCCTGCCCCTTTTAAGCCAAAGATCAGGGTTCGGCAAGGTTTGATTCTAGACGTTCTCAAGCCGTACATCCGGTCGCCTCAAGCCACCTGAGCCCAACAGGCCGTAACAGCCGTAGATTCGAACACCAGACCGTGAACCCTACACCCAATCTTTCGGATCTGTAAGCTCATAGGTATACGCTCCGAAGCCCAAAGCCTCCAGCTGAAACCGCACCCTCCCAACAAACAAAAAGAGGAAGCCCACAAAGCCTACACTCCTCAATCCCTCCGGCAAAACAAAACAAAAGCAAGCCAAGACAATGACCGAGCTCTGTTTAAGGTTGCTTAAACTATACCCTACAACCTCATACCGCATACCTCTCGGGAGGACCTCGTGGGGAGGAGGCTCACGAGGCTGATTGAGGGCTTATGTATTCATGGGCCTTGTCTGGAGGGTTATTGGCTTTCCTACGGTTTTTATGGGGTTTAATGCTGTAGAGCTCCATATAAGCTCTTTAGCAACTATAGGGCTTAACCTGGAGGCCTCATTAATGAGGAGAACGGTGGCTGTGAGACTTGTTATAGTAACTGTTACTACAGAGACTACAAGGGGTTGCAGGCTGTTGTGCTTTTGGCGAGGATGCAAGGGTTTCGTTCTTCCAAGCATCCTACGAGTTTCTGGGTCTTCAGGGTGTTTAATACCTTAGATCCTTAATCCTGAGCCCTATTCACTAAACCCTAAACCCTAAAACGGTTGGTGTTAGTCTTTAACTCAGATACGGAAGGTGTTCTGGATGCTTATGACTACCTGGCGTGTGCGCAGGAATGTCTTGCACCGCATTAGGGAAGGTTTTGGCAAGTATCTCAAGGCATTGACCACCATATTCCACAAGTTTCGGCAAACCGTAGGAGGTATAGGTCAACATGCCTTCTACACATTCCAACTCCTGCATGTCCTAATCGGGAGAGGGCATTTCAGTGATGAGCGTGACGACACCGAAGAAGAAGTCCTTTATCCGGTATCAGGTACCTGGTCTGAGGATCAGGTTTTGAGGACTTCAGTGAGATGATGGAGTCTCTGAGAGATAACGCGTGGACTGTAGCTCGTGAGACAGATGTGGTGGACTTGGATGCATTTTGCAACGAAATGTGGAGCCATGGTACATCTGGTTTTGCTGCACGCAGCAGAGTGATTCTCGACATTCCGAAGCAAGACAATAAGGAAAACATCGCTGCTATGCGATACGCCTCACCAAGAAAGGGGCTCTGTCGACCATCGGGAAGGAGGAGCTGCGGCAGAAGCTCATCGCCGACGGGCTCTGCACATCAACTGGCTCTCTAAAGTTCGCAAAGGCCACTGTGCGAACGTTGTTCACCTTCGATGTGGTGCACTATCTCATTTTCCCCTGGTACATCGGGCGCATCGAAGTAAGCCCCAAACCAAACTCGAGAAGCCAACCTTATCCGCATGATCTAAGCACTGTGAGCAGAGCTTTGGGTAATTCGTGCGCTCAGCCACGGCGTACTGACGGGTAGTACCGTGCAGCCTGGGATACGAAATAATACAGTTTAGGCTTCAATGGTGAGTGTAGTGTTTAGGGTTTAGGGTCCCTCAGCCACAATATGCCCAAGACAGGTCTGAGAGGAAGCGTGGTTCTGTCGCAAGCATCGTGCGAAGTAGGTTGCGCTCTTCGTGTTGCTTCTCCAGGATCCTTAGTTCCCCAAGACCCAACCTTTAAACTTTTTATTTTTGGGTTCTTGATATTGAGTAGTTTAGTAGTAATCTGGAAGTTTGACCTTTTCTTTCCCTGGCCTATTGGAGAAGTAAGGATCCGAAAGTGTATGGTCTGAAGATCCAAGGCCAAAGCCAAACCGGCCAAAAGCATGAGCATCCCAAACGCCCCAAGCGTTTTTACACGTTGAAAGCCTAATGCCCCAAGACCCCCAAAAAATCCGCAAGCTCCGTAACCTTCCAAGCAAAAGTTCCCAACAAAAATTAGGTCCTTCAATCCTCCCGACGGCCTTAGAGATCCATGAAGTCAAGGCCTTCAAGCGTCTAAGCCCTAATAAAGGGTTTAGGGCTTAAAGCCCTACCAGACCCTCCTACTAGGACATTTATTGCCTCATACAGGGTAGATGGAGGGCCCTACGTGAGCTGCAAACCTTACCCGACCAGGGCTATGATCCAAAGCTTTATCGCCTGGCCGGGCCCTTAGATCATCGGAGAAAATTGATTCACCTCTCTGTGGATTTCTGTTGTTTTGTTGGTTTGCTACCGGGTTGTTTAGGATTTGCTGTGTTTAAGTTTGATGGTTTGGGGGGGGGGGGGGTCATGCTGGATTGTAAATAGGGCTTGAGATTATAGTATGTTACCAGTCCTAGGGTAATTTGTGGTGGTTTCGAAACAGGCGCCTATAAGGGCTGTTAGTTTTGAATTTGGGGCTTTCGGATTTGATTCAGGGTTTAGGTTCTGCGGTTTGGAGTTTAGTTTCGGAGCCCAGCTATATACAGAAACCATGAGCTATTGTTGTACTGGCCGATGTTGTCCTTGTTTCGGGTTTCTTACCATAACGAGGAACTTACCATCAAGGTGCCCATGCCTAGAATAGGGCCAATAGGGCTCCCTCATTGCTGTAAATTCCCATGTATACGCTGGATAGCTCCTCTGATTCAGGAAGAATATTAAATCTTAGAGGTCTTAACCTTTTGATTTACGGCCTCAAATGAGGGTTCATCGGGCTCTCTCCGTAGTATAAGCTTAGAAGGTCATTTCTTCTGGGTGTTGGGAGCTACCGTTTCTGACCTTTTACATGATACACGTCAACACGACATAGTACCCTAAAGCCCAGACCCTCGAATCCTTTGCATCATTTGACCCAAAGGCAACCCGCCAACCACAAAAGCTGCAGTCACTTCATTCTGATGGCCACGTCACTTCGGAAAAGGAAACCCATGGGCCTCGACTGATTCTTCTTTGTTTAGGGCTCAGGGCGGTGAGGGTTTTTTAGGGTTTCCTTCGGGCGTAAAGGGTTCAGGCTGCGGTTCAGCGGTTTGCATGGGTTTTAGTGTGCCGTCGTCTTCATCATGTCTTGAGGGGAGACACCTTCGTGGCTGCATTTTCTGGGACTTATCAGCAGTTCGAAAAAGGTTTGCATCGAAGATGCAGATATGTAAGAGTCCGTGAGTAAACACATGACATGCATGCCAAAACGCCCTGGTAAGCACCCAGCACCAAACACATCTACATGCAGGCGCATATGTAACATGTATGTGAGTACATGTGTGCGGGACGTAAATTCATCCACATGAAGACATCCAGTCACTCTCACACACACACACACATACACATACACACACACACACACACGCAAAAGCACACATACATCCCACTTCGATTTCTGTCGTTGCTATAGCTAGAAGCTACACTTGCACATCTGCTCGAGCGTCGCTTCGTGACTGCACTGAATATGAGTCAGTCGCAAGCATGCGCACTTGGTCTCAAGATGCCTATTGTAAGTCTTCGCTGTGAACAAGTTGTGAAAAGGAGCCTTGAACCTTTAAGTCCTACATGCAGAAATTCAAGTAGTTTCGCCTTAGGTGGATTTAGGTGGTGTCGAAGCAATGCTGGACTGCCCAGCTAGCTAACTCAACTATCGCTGATTCGGGACTTGCAAACCCGGGCACCCCACCCGGAACTGTAAATGAGCATCCTGCCGCTGAGCCCTCAAGCCTGAACAACCTTAAAACAAGCAGAAGGTATAAAGTTTACGGTTAAACTGCCGGCCAGGCACAGAATTCTGCCTCGAGGTTGCTATTCCCCGCCCACGCTTCCTCTGCTGCCGCCTCCTTTACACACTGAGGGCTTGGGGTCTGGTTTTGAGTGGAGGTGGAAGGTTTTCTCTATGTAGAAACCAATATAGGGCGTTGCAGAAACCTTTACAGTAGCCCCTTATACGGATCCTTACTTACAGGAAGCCATCTAGAGACCCATATAGACTCATATTAACCCTTACAGATGCCCTTCGAGGAAGTCGGTAGAGTTCCTATGCGGTAAAGCGTACAACTACACGTTTCAAGATGTTTAGAGGCGGGGGCCTTCTGGCAAATGCTCGTTGGCCTTATAAGGTATGCATGCAGCCACATCGACGAATCGAGCTTCACATCGCATGGCTTGCTCATGTGCCCGTGCGTCCATCGGGATTTTCAGACACCATGAAAGATCATGATCCTCAACCCGAAGCCAGACAAGTAGGGTTTAGGGCTTGTAGGGTGTAGGATCAAGAACCCACCCATCCCCGGGAGACGAAGATGGCTAGAGCTTGCATGTAAGCCCAGGGCTGGGATGACAACTTCCTTCCATGTTGCTCACATGCGTGGCTTTAGGGAGTTAGGGACTTCGGGTATAGGAAGTCGCACAAAGGTGCCAATAAGTAGATGTTGTTGCCAGGTTGGGCAGCGCTTGCCTGCATGCGAAGCCCTGAACCATGCGCAGCCCACCGGCCCCTGCATCTGGCTCGACATTCAAACACACTGCGTAGCAATGTGCCAGAGGATGTGGGTCGGGGCGTAAGCAAAGCATAGCGACCCTTGAGGCTGATAAGCTGAGGGTTTGGGTTTAGGGTTTTTGAGGGTCTAGGGGTTCCAATATCTGGCAAAAGCCTCGGGAGAGTCCAAGCTTCATTTCTGCTGTAGTACTAGGTTATGGTACCCCTTAAAAGAACAGCCGTAGTACCCCTTAAGAGAACGGCCATAGTACCGTACTGACTCAAGTAGCCTTACAAGCGCCCCTAGCAGCAACCATTCCCGAGCCATGGCCGAGCAAAAGCCGGAAGAGGAGCCCCACCACCCACCCCCCGCCAAAAAAAAACAAACGACGAGCCCCTTATAAACCCTAAACCAGAAGCCCTAAACCCTATACCCCATAAACCCTAAGCCAGCCCTAAACCCTGAACCCTATACCCTTCTAAACCTTAAACCAGGAGCCGTAAACCCTAAACCCTAAACCCTTATAAATCGTACACCAGGAGCCCTAAACCCTATACCGTTAGAAACCCTAAACCAGGAGCCCTAAACCCTATAAACCCTATACTACCTATACCCTTATAAACCCTAGACCGGGAGGCCTCAACCCTCAACCCTATACTACTATACCCTTGTAAATCCTAAACCAGGAGGCCTGAACCCTTAACACTTATGAGCCCTAACCAGGAGCCTGAAGATCTCAAGCAGGAAGAGGAGCATGCGGACGCGCAGCTTCAGAGGTGTCCTTGCAGGGTTCAGGGGAGTTTTGGGGTTTAGGGCCTCAAGAGGGGGTGAGGGTTGCGTAGGCGCTGGCCGGCACCACCTTCCGTGCTGAAAAGGGGTTTAGGGTGTAGGCGTGGGGCTTGACAGGCGACGGAGTGCCCTGGAGAGAAAGAGAGAGATAGAGAGAGAGAGAGAGAGAGTTGAGGCTTCGGTTTGTTGAGTTGTTGCTGTTACTTAGATCCTAAGGCCCTAACGCATGAAATGCCTATACCCTAGACTCTGACATGTACACCTTTGAAGATCCAGATCCCTGAGAGGTGGTCGAGGGATTTATGCAGGTAATGGTTTTGGCAAGCCCTACAGCATGGTTCTGACCCTTCCTTGTTGGCCCCTCCCCTCAAGCTGAAGAAACACGAAAATTACAACACACCCGAAACTCGAATAACCTTGCAAGCCCTTCAAACCTAAATCCAAGCTGTGTGTGAATCAGGGGTGCTACCGGTCTGGAAGAAGTTCTGGAGAATGAAGACAGCCAGCCACCTACTGCTGGGGACGGTGTCAGGTTTCGGGATGAGAGAGGTGGCAATTCAGAAGGATGGTTTTTGCGGGGTTGTTTTGTTGGGAGGGATGCAAGGGTTTAGGGTTTTGGGCATTAGAGTTTGGGGCTCAGGGTGTAGAGTTTAGGCTTAGGGTCTAGGACTCTCTTGATTTTGAGGTAACCCTAAACCCTAAACCCGAAATTTTGAGGGCTCAGGTCCCAAAATAATTGGGCATTTTAGGCTGCAGGGCTGGTGGCGGCAGCTAAGCTGCGCAGTTGACGCCCTGCTCCGGTGTCGCTGTGGTTCGGGGAAGTCCCTCTAGGCTATACCCATAGGCCCCATAGTGGTTCCTTTTTGGGGTTCATATATAGAATCCTATCAGGTAATCCCCAAAAGGAACTACTATAGGGCCTATGGGTAGTTCACCCGACATGGAGAGTCAAATTTCACTGAGAAGCTCCTCTATACAGAATGACCGCCTGCCCAGCCCCCAAACCACAAACCGTAAATCTTAGGTCCGAAACCGAAGCCCCGAACCTTGAGACCCTGCTTTCCCCCAGAACCGCTTTCTTCGCCCCGGAGCCCTTAGTTTCGGATTTGTGAGTTTGTGACTGGTGTGGTTAAGGGTTCTGTGAGGATTGTATAGGGGTTCGGAAGGGTTGAAGGTTTTCTTTGAACCCTGAACCGCAGAATCTGCCCCTCCCTCTCCCCGCAAGCTCACAAGCGCATTTCCCACAATTCTCCAGACCCGCAGATCCCTTAGCACTTAAACCCCGAAACCAAGAAGGACAGAAATTGCAGTAGCAGTTCTGTGATCCAGGCGCGTGGGAAGAATACATGGCAGAGGTGCAGGAGCTGGACGATGGAGGGCTTCGGAGGTCGTTTCTCAATTTCCAGGTCCAGGTCGCTACCCAAAACATGAGGGTGGAGTTTAGGGGTCAGTGGTTGTTGTTCATTGTAAGGGTTCAGGGTTAAATCCCCAAACCCTTTAGAACCCGCTAAACAGACGCGATCTTCATTGTTCAGGAGAACCTGCTGAAGCTTCCGTTGGTGGCCATGCTCTTGCCCAGAGACACTGACAAAGAGGTACTTAATAGAGATTGGAGGGTTTAGGGTTTAGGGCTTCGGGTTTAGTAGGAGGGACTGTGGAGAATACAGGGAGTAAATTCAGGAATTCCATGGTTTTTTTCGGGATCCACTCTGCCACTCCCACTTAAGCACCAGTCAGGAGGTCTCCCCGCTCTCACAAGCCTTGGATGTTCTGTGGTATACTTTGGAAACCAAGCGTTTTGGGTTTCGGGTCTTTGGTGTGCGAAAAAACAGTGTAAAAAAAGATGCGTTGTAGGGAGAACCATCGGGGTATCAACAGCCATCTTGCCAGAAGTAACCGGATTGAGACGAGGCTTTTGTTCGTGCCGAGGGTTTCGCGTTACTGATTGGGTTTTCAGGGCTTCGAAAACATAATAGGGCACGGAACGTGATCCCTAAACAATTAACCCTAAACATAAACCCTGCAACCGTGAATGTTAGGCTTGGGATTCGTGAAAGCATGGGCCGGGTAAGCTCGTCTTTGTCTAGTTGGGTCTAGGGTTTAGGGTGTCGGATACCCTTGGTAACTGGTATTCCCTACCACAGGCACCTGTGGTAGTGTCTGGTAGTGATACTGGTACCAAACGGTTCTGTGAGCGTCGGACGCAACAAAGTGCTGGGGTTGCAAATGGAACGAGGCTACGACAGCAAAACAGAACATAAGATGCCCTCAAAAAGGCCAGGTACCACCAACTCTACTGCACGAACTTCAGGTTTCAGCACTTAAGTGGTTTAAGATTAAGGTTCAGCCAACGCATTGTTGAAGTTTAGGATGCAGAGATCAAGGTTCAGGATAACGTTTACTCTAAGTGGTTGAGTGTACGGGCTTGACGTGTCTTCTGCGAGGTGTAAGGTCGGTTGCAGGTCATTGACTTCACGTTCACTTGGGGTGCTGGGGTGTAGGATTCAGGGTTCAGGATTCGAGCTCAGGCGCCTTTGAAACCAGTGAGCAGCTTGCAAGTACAGGTAGAGGCACCCTACACCCTAAACCCGGCATCTTCAATTTGAGCTGGGGCACTTTTGCAATGTGAGACTTCGCCGGCTAATTCTCAAGGGCTGGTTCCTTGGGCCTATGCCCTAGTTACCTAACTCATCCCGAAGGTTTCGGCTCCATGGTAATTATTATAGGTTAGGTTTAGGGTCTAGGCTTCCATGGTACTTATAGCTTAGGGTCAGGGTTTAGGGTTCCATGCTGCAGAGAGGGAAGCTTGAAAGAACACCGGCTTCGCAGGCGTCCGCCGCCCTGCAGGCCATGGAGACGGAGCGGATACACGTAGGGACCTGAGACACTGCCTGTGGATCCGGAAAGTAGAATAAACAAATCCTGAATCATGATAACCTAGGCATCTGATGAGAGTGAATAGAGCAGGTTAAACCCTAACCCCCCAGGTACCTACTATATAGGGTACCAGAGCGCCCAAGGCCCTATATAGTAGGTACCTGGAGGGTGAGGGAAAGATATTAATATGGAGAGGCCCTGATGGGAAACCTGGTGTTAAGCTGAAGACTACTCAGAGAAGTTCTTATCGGTTACACTAGGTCTCGGAGTCGCGGGCTTTTTGTGGCTTGTGGTATTGTTAGCTCTTCAACTCAATGACGGTCTTCTGCCATCTAGATTATCTAGATCGGTTTGGGGATTGAAAGGACGTGAACCTTGCTGCTGGCTTCCCTGGGCTCAGGTGTGATAAATCAGACATCCGAAGACTACTGCACACGAGCTGGTTTTATAGGCAGCAAGTCCTGAATTCGAGAAAGCAAATCAGCACCGTGGTTATTTATGAGCCTCGGACTCATGGGGAGACACGTAAGACTTAAGATCAGCTAGCTAGTTTCGTTTTGGGCATGGCCTTGCACGTATGCTTGTGTAGCTCAGCATCACATGTAGAGATGCTTCCCTGGCCCGGTTTGTATCAGAGTGTGTTTAGGGGTTTAGGTTTAGGGGTTTAGGGTTTAGGGATTTAGGGAGGGTTAGGTGTTCATGGTTCGGTAGAGGCTCCACTACGAGCCCTTCTGTCGTGTACTCAAAAAAAACTGTTCTGTCATGATTGGAGCCACAGTCCTTAATGCACAGCGCGTGTTATTTCTAGAGTCGGAACCGTCATCGTCACGTGGGTCCACTGGCTCCTATATTGACCGAATTTTTCTGCGCGGTTTGTAAGGTCAGTGCTTGGGGTTTCGGGAGGGTCTAGGATTCAGGATTTAGGGCATCGATCAGGGCGCATGTTTTAGCATGGGGGTTTGGAGTTACTGGTCGAGCAGATCAGACGATTAAATCCCACACCCCGGTCATGTTGATTGAGCATATTCCCTGGCGCCGAGACCTTAAATACTGAAGCCATGTGTCTCCAAGTGCTACCGGGCAATCAAGGAAGTACGACTCCCCTTACCCTAAAAGCCGCTAAACCGTGAGACCTTATCTGGCTATTGTCCGAGTTGCGAGAGCCCAAACCCTGAAACTCAGGCTTCACGGCAAAAGGCCACTGCAGCCATCCTACGCAAGTCTGAATAATCAGAAGCACTGTCCACTGGTCCCTCCATTAAATCATTCATGTTGACATGCCATCCTATCTTACAGCCTTGTACATGCGCGGATAGAAGAAGAATGGCAAAACAACCAATTGAAATCTGATGCTTACTGCTAGTCAACCCTCTGAGCCCTTCTTCCATGACCACGCATGGGAACAAAGCAAGGGAGGAAGAGAGAGAGAGAGAGAGATAGAGAGAGAGAGAGAGATTCAGAGAGGGAAGTGGTTCAGGGTTTTTGCTGGCGCACTGAAGTGGCTAAGTGTATCGCATGCAAATCAAAAGTTGACCGGTTGTTCTTAAACCCTACACCCTGAGCCCTAGGCCCAAAACCCTTTCACTCGCGGACCCACACACACACACCCTAAACCTTACACCCTGCGCCTCGAGGCCATGCGACCTAAAGATACCCCGAAGCTCCAAACCGCAAAGGCATAAACACACCTTGCAGCCCGAAACCTTATACCACAGCCAGATTCTGAGTTACCAACACCCCACCATCATTTCAATAGGGCTTTGGGGTCTAACTCAATAGTCATAGTCGAACCCCTGAACCGTTACCCGGACCACCCGGCTGCCCGTTCAGGTGGAGGTTGCTGCGCATACGACTTACCTCAACCAAGATCGGACGCTTTGGATCCTCGCAGCTGGGCGCCATATTTTACATATATATATATATATACAGTAGATCATCGTATGCACACATACATCCACATATCTTTATCTATATATATATATAGTGATTTTCGCCTATGTCCATGTCTGTATCTATATCTATATCCATATCTGTATTTATACCAGTATCTACATTTCTACCTATATGCGTACCTACATCTGTATATATATATATATACATATATATATATATATATGTACAATTGGGTCATGCAGTCATTTTATATGCATATGTGTATGATTATGTGTGCATATATAGAGATAGATAGATGGATGCGTGTATGCGTGTACGTACGCACGCACACACGCACGTACGTATGCATGAATGCATGTATGCATGCATGCATGCATGCATGCATGCATGCATGCATGCATGCATGCATGCATGGATTGATGTACGCATGTATGTATGTACGTATGTATGTATATATGTACATATATATATATATTCGTTCGTAGTATGTTACATCTCATAGTATACTGTTTGCGGCATTGTCTTGTATACTTGTATAAGGTATAGTATAAGGATTTAGATTGAGAGTGCAGGGTACAGAGTTTAGGCTTCACGGTTTAGGGGTTACGTTTCATTTGGGCGGTTCTTAAGGCTTATTATAGGGTCCGGGTTTTAGGTTGCATGACCGAGGCACAAATGTTTCTATAGATATGTGCACATATCATATATCAATCTAAACATCTACTGTCTATTTAATGATGTATCTATCTATCCATCCACCCATCTATCTATCTGTTTATTTATCTGTTATCTATTTACTTATCTATCTGGCTGTCTATCTATCTATCTACCTATCTATCTATGTATTTATCTACCTACCTACCTACCTACCTACCTACCTATCTATCTTTCGATCTTTCTGTCTGCCTGTCCGTCTGTCTATCTATCCATACCTATCTATACATATGACAGCCAGTTCGAGTTACCTCAACTCTGTGCCTGCTTTTGCTATTTATGCTTCTTCAGGTGTCAGGCTCTAGATGCCTACAATCGTGACACTGTTCGTTGGGGTGGGCGGGGGTTGCCTAAAATAGGCACCTGGTGGGGGGTCCTGCTTGCAGTTAAGTATTGAGTCCTACCCAATACTGACACAGAGAGAGGGAACGGGGAACAACCAACTACTACTGCTCCTACTCATACTCCGACTCTGATTCCTATTCCCACGCGTACATACTCCTATATACTCCTACATACTCCTCTTACTACTACTACTACTACTACTACTACTACTACTACGACTACTACTACTACTTCTCCT
>CAJNDV010026224.1:5134-17419 GCA_905221635.1 Symbiodinium sp. CCMP2456 | reverse complement strand
GGGTTTTAGGGTTTTGGGTTTGAGGTCAAGGCTAAGACGGGATGGCTGAAGGTTTTGGGAATGATGGTTGCAGACACGCTTCCCGGTGTAGGCAGAACCCACAAAGCCCCAAGCTCTATGGGCAGGGATCCAGCTGTCAGGCTTTAGAATTTCCTGACGTGGACGTTTTCGCAAGACACCCGAAACCTGCAGCCCTCCATCGAAAGGATTCCAGGTTTATGGTCTCAGGCTTGAGGGCGAGGTGTGCAGGTCAGGATTTCATCCGTCCCAACCATGTAACCTACATGCAATATTCAATATACCCTTACATTCTACTTCGGCGGATCGCCTTTCGTAGGCTTGGCGCTTGATGGCATTGAAAGCACACCTTGGGTGTGGATCGTGTCAAGGCCGAGAGCTTCATCTTGCCTAGACGTGACGACACGTGGGGTGTCAGAAACTTCCCAACATGAACGGTTTTGGGTTTAGAGGCTCAGGATTGGGGTTTAGGGGCTTATGGTTTAGGGTTTTTCGGTTTAGGGGCTTAGGAGGCGGCGTTTCGGACACAGCGGACTCCAATCTAGAATCGTATAACTACTGTAGCAGGATCCCGCAAAACATCGGCCCCGCACCTTTTTCTCTGAACCTCGCCATTTATGCAAGGATCGGGATCCCGACGAGAAGCAGGAGATAGCGACTGAGCTGCCAGCACGAGCGAGTTCTGGTAGTTCAGTTCTGCCGAAACTGAGGTGTAAGATCGTTTGATTAAGGTTTAGGGTGTACCTTAAGAACCCAAAACCTACTTTTTTGTAGGGTCCCTATAGATCCCATATTAGGGTCTATAATAAGAACCTACAAAAAAGTGGAGGTTTTGGGTTCTTAAGGTAGGTCTTGGGGTGGTGGCCAGCATTGGCCTCCGTGGCTCGCAATGAATCGATGCAGTTGATGCACTCTTTGAACCCAGACCCCCTAGGAGTACCTAGGAAGTTGAGGCCCTAATTTGGGAACCTATACTACTCAATTCCTCGAACCCTAAACCCTAAACTGCGCAAGCGTATTCTATAGGAATTTCTTAAGAGATCTACTTTTTGGATACTCTCAATAGCCCTCGGAATGAACCCCATCTCCCGCACAGTTCCTTGGTGCTTTGCCACTGTCGCTCTTGCTCGTATTGCGCAGCCGCCAAACTTAGTTCCTGAAGCTTATATGCAGTCAAAGAAGTTCAGTAAGAAGCCTAGACCTTATGCTCCCAGACCCTGAACCATTGCAGAATCGGCGGACAGCACTAAACTAAACCCTATACGCGTACTTTGCACAAACCCCCTCAAGAAAGCTCCAGAGAAGCGAAACATCTAAACCCGAAGCTCTTATTGGAACCGTTACAGGACCCTGACGGAAACCCGCATAATACAGGGGCCTTAATAATTACCTATACTATGCTGGGGGTGCCTTGTTATATTTAAACTATAAAGGACCCCAAACCCTAGTCTGATTATCAAGGCCCCTACATTAGATTAGGCTGTAGGAGTGTCCTTGCTGTCGGGCCCGCGGCTTACGGACTCAAGGCTTATACTCGGCTGGCGCCCACAGCTTGAGCTCGACGGTTGAGGGTTTAGGTTTCTTAGCTCTTAGGATTTAGGGGTTGTACAGGGGCTCCTACAAAGGTTTCTATCGGGTCTTTGTGGCATTGATTGAGGTGTTTAGTATTAGGATCTCGAGTGTTTGGAGGGTTAACGTTCAGGGAGCTCTCATGTCAAAGTCGGCTTGAGGGAGTCCCGGTTGCCGGGAACTAGCTCACAGATTGCGTGCACATTCTCAAAACGAAAAATGCTCGTGTTGAGTTTGGTTCGAAGACGTTCAATTGCCGATAGCGTTCCGCAAGATTTCTGAGCCCCAATTCCTCTGTAAGAGTTCTGTGGAAGGGTTCCCATAGAATTGATATGGGTTGGCACATCCTTCAATTTGCTGCTTGTAAGCTTTTTCTCAAGATCGCCGTTCATTCGCGTTCACATGTCCGGTGCCTGAAATGCTTCCCATTCATACAACCAACTCAAACTCGAAACTCACACCTAAATCCGTGCACTGCCCCTATAGCTCACCACCGAGCAGCTTCGGGGTTCATTGGGGGTTTTAAAGGCTTTGGTGTTCGTGGCAGTGATTGGTAAGTTTTGGTTGTGAGGTGTAGGTGGATCACGAGCCGAGACCCAGGTGACTCCTGCGGTCCACCTCAGCGAATTCGTCAATCTCCTTAGCGACGCTCGTTGCTACATGGCAGTTCCGACACACAAGCTGCCCCCCAAACCCTGAACCGAGCCTCTCCACGGGTACGGTCGACCCCAGACCCCTGGACAAGCGTAGTTAACAGTTACAGCTGTTCCGCTTCGGATGACAGCTTTCTGTGAACTCCGGCTGCTTTCTTGGGCGTCCTAGCCATATGGTTTTACTTTGCGCCCAGGCTTGCTATAGCCATTTCCTTTGCTGTCATGCTCCTATCTTCTGTTTGAAGCCTGTGCGACCCGGGCCTCTTCCGAGAGAGCAAGAACCCATCTTGCGCATGGGCATGCCACAATGAAAGCCAGTGCAGACGTAAATCTCCGGTAGACGTTAGCAGCTATACGGCTATACGGCGTAAGTTGAGGTTGGCTGCGGGAAATAAGCATCGGTGCGGCCTGTGGTGCGTTGCACCCTCCACCCTACACCCTAAACCGGTCCCGAACCCCCATATAGGGTACTAGAGCCCCGAGAGCCCCATATAGGGTACTAGAGCCCCTAGAGCCCCATATAGGGTACTAGAGCCCCTAGAGCCCCATGTAGTAGGTACCTGGGGGGTTGGGGTCTTTCTAAGCCAGATTTGGGCAGCGCGGGTCACGAATCGGAGTGCTAAGGTGCCGAAAGCCAGAAAAACGACTTTCCGTCCTATGTCAGCCTTTTGGAGAGCCATATGGTAGTCCGAAAACCCATCAAAGCCCAATTCTGTTAGGCCATATGTATATGCCAAGGCCTACATGCAGAGTCCAAAAATGTTCTAGTCCAGTGATGAAGCCCTTCTGAAGTATGAATCCTGTGAATACCCTGTGAGCCCGGATACGCTTTTCGTAGCTTTGTGTCACCACCTTGCTATGCAAATGCCAGTTACCCTTCTCACCCTTTGACACCAGGATTCTTCAAAACCCCAAGTACTCGTAAAGAACCCGTCAACGAGCCCTTTGAGAACAGCAGAAATCTTAAATCTTAAATCTTTCAAAGGAACCTTGAAGAACCCCTACGGAAGCTTTTTGAGCCGATATGAAGCTCAAATACCGGAACCCTAAGCCCTAACCCTACAGCCTTAGCGCAAGGGAAAAACCCAACGGCCTTAGCCCTCAACCCTATAAACCGAAAAGTCACTACAACCCCACAGCAGAAAGCCTCAACCTCTACAGCCTAAGCCCTAAACCCCCGCAGCTGTGACCTAATCCATAAAGGGGACCCTACTATAGAACCCTGTAGTACCCTTAAAGGGGACCCTATTATAGAACCCTATATAGTACCCTTAAAATTTGAGCCCAGGAGAAGATGCAGGATTTTCGTGCGCAAGTGGGCCCCTGGATTTGGCCCTTGCACGACAGCCGCTTTGCTCAGAAACATTTCTTCTCGAGTAGGGGGTCCTCTTTTAGGGCTTAGGGTTTTGCTATTAGGCTTTCAGAGGCTGGTTTAGTGGTTCCTGAAAGGGTTGCTTTGCAGATGCCTTGAAGGGATCTCGAAGGTTTGAGGCTATCTTAGGGAGCAAAGACAGCTTCTGGGGGTTGGGGTTTAAAGGACCCAAAGGGGTCGCCATGTGGGTATTTCTCTAAATTAGTCCCCTTTAAAGTAGTTGGGACCCAACAAAACCCCTACGTTAACGAACTACCCATGTGAGTCATCATTTTGAGGGAGTACATGATCATTACGCACGAGCTTGGGGCTTATCTGAATGGCTTTCAGGCTTAGGACACTTCCAGGAGAGGGGGTTGTAGAAGTTTAGGTTTGGCGTCAGGCAATGGAGGGATAGGTCGTGTTTCTCGGGCATGGAACTTCGTCTGTTTCTCTGCGTATGCGAAAGTTGTTTGATGTTCGTTTCACTTGCATTGGACAAGCCGCGGCATCAGTTTAAACCATACCTCGTCGCTGCTTTTCTATATGCCAGCCGTTAATCCACTTTTGAACAAAGCGTCTATGCAGGTGGCTTGCGGGTTCCTGTATGGGATCACAGATCCGAGAGTTTCGGAAGCGTGCTTGCGAGATGTGTTTTGGAGAACATATATAGATAGATACTTAGATAGATCAATAGACGGACGAAGAGGTAGATACAAAGATACGCATATGTACTTCTCGATGTACTCCCAACTCTCCGATAGCAGGAATGTCAACCGTCTAGCGAGTCTACCGACCTCGGCAACGGAAGACTAATGACAAAATTACACCTAACTAAGCCCGAAACCCTAAGCTATAAACCCTCAACCCTAAGACCCTGTAAGCCCCAAGCCCTCACCCTAGTTTGGGCAAGGCGATGTTGCTTCTGCCATCGCCGCTTCCTCGGAATTGGGCTGGGGACGTTCGCGGCCTTCGCGGCTATATTCGCATGTGCGGAACTGTATACTAAAACTCTGGGTATTGCTGCTTGAGGCCTGGAGGTTTCTCGCACGGGGTCTACCTTTGTTTCTAAATGCAAGCCTTCTTTTTGCTGCTTCTGTCCCAGTTCGAAGCAGCCCAAACACCCCAAAACCCTCATACCCGAAACTTGAACCCCAAACCCTACAAGCTTTTTCACCAGTGGTGCTCGCGGACCATGTCGGATCAGAGCAGGGCTTTTGCGATATGGGCGCTATAGAGCCCACTTTGTTGGGGGCCCTCTAGTATGATCTCCGTACAAAAGTCCTTAAATGGCTTCGGTTTTCAGGATCCAGGTAGAGTCAATACTCATCACTCTAAGGAATGAAGAGGCATCTTTCGTTGGTCAGAAAGACGCTTGATAATAATAATAATTAGAGTAAGAAGGACCCACCCCCCAAAAAAAAAGAAACAAAAAAAACATATATAGGTAATTATTTAGGCCCCTATATTACCCGTGCCAACATCCCGGACCATTTGATTCTGGAGATGCTCACTCACTACGAAGCGGTAATCTGCGGCACCGGGTGCTGCAGGAGCGTTCCTAGGCTCGTCCTTATTTCTCGAGCAAGCTGAAGCTGCAGCACTGGACATCCATGCAATGAAGGGAATAAGGGTAAATACCTACCTTAACCTACCAAAGCCCACTTTTCTGTAGGTTCTTATCATAAACCCTAATATGGGATTTATAGGGAACCACAAACAAACAAGTTCTGGTAGGTTAAGGTATAGTTCAAGAATACCCCGCTTGAATGAGAAGGTGACATATCAAGGCATGCTTCAAATTTCCACCTGCAACCTGAGATCCCCCTACCAGTCAAGCCTGCCTCATTAGCCCTGAAGGAGGAGCCCTCCACAGTCTACCGGAATCGAGAGATGACGAATCTTCTCCCTACTACAAACTCTCGAACTATAGACTCTATACTCTAAAGCTCTAAGCTCTGCAACCGTAACTCGTTGCACGCGCGTCTTGGCCCCCCGGACACTGAAAGCTGCATCCGGAACCTAAGCCTTCTTGAATCCTCAGGTGTTGAGTGAAGTGACAGACAATCACGCCGCTATGTGGCGCAAGGCGGTTTGGGCAATGGTCCTGAATTTAATCCAGTTGTCCCTACGGTTCAATGCAAGGCACGAATCGCACATGAGACATGGTGTTTCGCATTGCCTAAACTCTAGAATCCAAAACCTTGAAGTGTTGGTCCCGTAGGGCTTTCGAGTCTGTTGACAAAAAGACCGAATGTGAACGCATGAAGGGATGCTCTACCTTAAGAACCCCAAAACCCACTTTTTTTGTAGGTTCTTATTATAAACCCTAATATGGGATTTATAGGGACCCTACAAAAAAAGGTAGGTTTTGGGTTCTTAAGGTAGGCTTCGGATTTTGGGCCGATGGCATGTGCGTAGTGGCGAGACTTCGGGTCGTTCAGTACAGTGCCAAGAGCAGAGTCTGAGCCATATGGGGGTTTCCGAAAATAGGGGACCCTAATATAGTACCCTAAAGAATAGGATCCTTATTATAAGGACCCCCAAAATCAGGTCCCCTAATTTTTGGAAACTCCCATATGGGTAGTTTTCGGGATTAGGGATTAGGACTTAGGGATTGGGTTTAGGGATTCCGGGATTCGGGTTTAGGGTTTAAGCTTTAGGGATTGGGTTTAGGGATTCCGGGATTCGGGTTTAAGGGTTTGTTTAGTTTGGGAATATATGGGTAGTTGTCAAAACTATGGTCCCTTTTGGGGTACCCTAAATAATAGGTGCCGTATTATAATAAGGGGACCATAATTTTGACAACCACCCATATGTGTTCACGATGTTGGTTGAGGTGTGATGCTTTGGTTCCTGAGCCCTAACCTCAGACCCACAACCCTAAACCTCTAACTATCTGGTCTTGGGCATGGATACGTGTTTCGCGCAGGGCTTCTCAGCCCGAACCCTACAACCAGCAGGACTCGAAATCCTGCCGCCGCCCCCACCCCCTCTCCAATCCTGCCTGTCTGGGGCCGTGATCTATTGAGATGCTGAAGCGTTTTACTGATGAACCTCGCCTTCTTTAGCCGAAAGTCAGTATACAAAAACCCATGGAGTTGGTGGTTTACGGTTCAAAGCCCTGCAGCCCCAAACTCTGAAGCCTACACCCCCCCGCCCCCAACCCTACACCCAGAACTAAAACTCCTACCTCAATCCCCACCCAAAAAATAGGTAAATACTGGCCCGACAGCCTCAAAAGGCCATTATGCTACATACTTTTGGGGTCCACCTGGACCCTAAACCTTAAACCAAAGGGGCCGATGAACTCTCCGGATGCTGCAAGCCATGCACGGCTTTTTTTGTTGTAGGCGTCTTCTTGGGTTGGCGCTTGGGGTGTGCAGTAGGTGTGTCAGAGGTTCAGGGCTTAGGGCCTATAAGGATGACTGTATTGTGTCTTTGTTTGATGCAGGATTGTGTGAAATTACGCAGTGCTGCTTCCCAGCTCATCAGCAGAGTCTGGGTTCAAAAAAGGGGCCTGTATAGGGTTTAGGGTTTGGGTGGGCGCAGAGTTGTGACAGTTGCAGATCCTCGAGCGTCGGAGTGGAGGAGTCTGAAGTATGCCCAGCTTGTAGAGCTTAACGCTCCTATCCAAATGTATATATATATATACCACAGACCCATATTTAAGAATATATATATATATATATATGTAACAGACCCGTACTACAACAACACACCCCAGATTCGCAAATTTACCCGGAAGTCCTGTTCTGGTGGCCCTTGTATTATTGGCAGCTTCCATGGCAACTGGGGTCGAAAGGGATGAGCAGTATCACCCAGCCAGAACGACGTGTGTCCCTAAACCCTAGGCAAAAAAACTCTAAACCCTATAAACCCTAAACCCTAAACTCTATAAACCCTAAACCCAACAAACCCCAAACCCCAAACCCCGAAACCCTAAGCCCCAAACCCCGAAACCCCAAACGTCTGTGCAGATTCTGTGGGTTTAGGGTTTAGGGTTTAGGGTCCAAACCCCGAAACCCCAAACGCCTGTGCAGATTCTGTGGGTTTAGGGTTTAGGGTTTAGGGTCCAAACCCCGAAAACCCTAAACGCCTGTGCAGATTCTGTGGGGCTTGCGGCTAATTCCACCACCAACTGGCGGCGTCGTGGAGAGGCCTTGGAGCCTCAGGGACTAGCTGAGAGAGTAGGCATCTGCCCTTTGTTAATGGAGCTTATAGCTCCTATCATTTATATATATATATATATATAATGATTAGTAATAGAGCTTATAGCTCCTATTATTTATATATACATAACATAGTTATATATATATATATTTATTTATTTATACACATGAAAAGTGTTATTATCGTGAGCATGGGACATGGGTCTGTCCCCCTCCAAGACAACAGTCATTCAATCCTCGTGCTGTAGAGGTCCGAAACCGGAAGCCCACGGGTCCTAAACCCGAAGCCTGAACGCCGAACCGTAAGCTGGCGTTATGAGACTTGCGTGTGGATCCGTGCCTGCCTGTGTGAGTGTGCATGTTGAAGCCCTAAACCGTATATATTTGCACAGATGCATCATGGAACACTACGGCCGCATCTTGGACCCGACGATCAGGTCAGTGGGTCCTTGCTTCAGGGGCTTTGGGCGAGGGACTGTCTTTAAGGAAAAGCGAGAAGCCACCCAAAGATCATATAGAAGCGGACTATTTTCGTATGGATTTCTTCAGGGTTCTCTACAAAGCTTGTAGAATATACCCTACAACCCATGCTACTTGTTCCCTAGGTTCGGCTGCCAGGTGCGGTGTCCATACTCTGAGTTGCTGGCTTGTCTTCAACGAGAGGATTGTGGAATTCTCCGACCTCCTTGGGTTTGACCTTAGGGTTTTGGGCTTAGGAGGAAAAGGTTTAGGGTTCAGGGTTTGTTGTTCGTTATATTTTCGTTCCTGCTTAGGGAGCACCAGAAACCCTTCCCCCCAAACAAACTGAGCTAGTTTCGAAACCCAATCTTCCTTTTCAACCCTGACTCCCAAAGCCGAAGTTTCCGTTTTTGCAGACCAAACTTCAGCGTCATCCCTTCACACGTACCCCCACCACATCCTCTTCTACTTGTTGAGTGGCCGAAATCATATATAGTCGTGTTGAGAAAGAACCGGAGGCAGAGACGAGAGATAGAGAGAGCGAGAAACAAACAAAAAAACAGCAAGGCAAGGAGTAAGGAAATGATGACAGAGACAGGTTCAATCAACCTAGTATGTGGTAATTTTACGACCAGCCCTAAACCGTGATCAACATGCCGCTGGAGTGATGAGTCAGGGCAAAATGTGGATGACCAGAGCATGTCAAGTCTGTTTCCTGAACAACCCTGCAATGCGGACTTCCTCCTAGCTAGGCGGGAGGCAAAAAGCCTTAAACCCTAAAACCCTAAACCCTAAACCCTTAAAGCCTTAAGCCCTCTAGACCCTGAACCTTTAAAGCCTTAAACCCTAAACCCTACACCTTTACCAAAACTCCTCACCAAGGAGAGGTCGGCTATGTCTTCAACTGGGCGAACCTCTTCACGCGTGCCCTCTGGGTGCTCGCTGTGCCTATGCGGCTCGGCTCCGCCTACACAAGGGTTCCGAACCTTACGTGTACCCATACAATGTATAAGTGCAAGTCTATATACATTAAGATAAACAGATACATGACTAAATAAGTGAGTGTCGACATATACATATGTATATATACATATATCTATACATGTTGGCCCGATGTAGAAAAGCCTCCTTTTCAGCAATCTCTTTCAGGCTGAAGATCAAACGCCACAGGAACAAGGGACCTTGAGGGTGGTAGACCCCTAATCCCCTAGGATTCCGGGCAAGTTAACAGGGTTTACGGTTTAGGGTTTAGGGTTTAGGGTTTAGGGTTACACCCGACAAGGCCTAAACGCCTAACCCAAGACCACATGATGCTAATTATGTTGAAAATGAGGTTCCTGACCTTAAAGTCCGAAGTCCTCAAGCATTAATCATACAACCCTCCAGCCCTCGACCCTGAAACCTAAGTCTTAAACCCTGCATTCTACGCCCTCTTTGATGAGGCTGATCTTTGGCATACTCGGCGTCGGCCCAGTATCTCGGCGGTCAGAGGGTGTGAAGCACACAACCCTAAACCCTAAACCCTAAACCCCCCTAAACCCTAAACCCTAAACCCTAAACACCTGGAACCCCAAGCACTTCGGACTCAGCCCAAAGTGTCCCATTGCGTACATGGTGCACACTTTAAGGCCTCCGAAAGATCCCTAAATGAATAGAAAGATACTCTAGGGTTTAGGGTTTAGGGTTTAGGGTTTAGGGTTTAGGGTTTAGGGTTTAGTAATACTCTTGGAGCAAAATTGTACTGTAAGTCATGCCGGCACATGAACCCTATTGTAACCTTGCGGTGGTAGGTGTGAGGTTGGACTCTCGGGCGATGCATATGGGGTCCATAAGCGGAGACAAGCTGAAAGATGGAACCATATAAGTTCATATAGGCGTTTGAAACCACAACACCTAAACTGCAAACCCTAACTGCTCAAAAAAGCCCTGATCCCAAAAGTCCTATCGTTTCACCCAAACCTGGAACTTAAGCGCTCTGCAGGGCTTAGGATTTGAGGGTGTGATACTGTGTCTATGTCTCCGTTTGATGAGCTTCTGTGGGGTTAAATTCCTGCTTAGGGGGCCAAAGCCTAGTGTTCTGCAGGATTTTGGGACACAGGGTATAGTCTTATGAAGGAGCAAACAAGGCTCTGGCTTTGGAAGGGCCGCAGGAAGGAGTGCGGTCCGAGGTCTTGGACTTAGACAGGTTTGGTGCTCATTATGGTATACCTGCAATGAGGAATCCTACCGAATAGTACCAGTGATAACTCAGGCCTCTCTAGGATGGAGATTTCAGCCCTCAGAAATCGGACTTTGCTAAATGCCACACCCTCGAATCCTAAGCCTTACAGAGCGCTTCAGTTTCGGGTTTGGGTTAAACCAGTTTAGGCCCATTGGCCTAATCCGCGGAAGTAACTCAGTGCAGACACAACTTTGTGGTTTTAAAGTGTTTCCTGCGTGCTTCAAAGGGGCTCAAAAGGGTTTCTGAAAGGGTTTATGCTCTTCAGGAACACCATTTAGCACTTACGAAGGTGAACCGCCAACAACGGGCTAGGAGAGCCTAACAGTGACCAGAGCCATTGCATTGCTGGTGGCTCCAATGAGGTAGGCCCTGGCATTAAGACCTTCATCCGTGGTTTTATTGCAAGCCTTCCTTAAACCCTCAACGTGACAGCCCAGAGTTGATACGACAGTTCATGAGGCGGCGTCCGAGTTCCGAGAGTTCCACCTTATGTTAGCTTTTGTTGTATTATTCTAGTCGTCTTGTTATTTTGCCCTCAAAATGGTTAGACCGCTTGCTTGGCAGCCCTCATCCCCCAAAATACCAAATCCCTACAGCAGAACCGTTTGGACCCATAAACCTTGAACCCGAAAAGAGCCTTTACATGAACCCACAACTGTCTGATGCTTAGTAGGGAATGAGGGAATGGATCCCTATGATAGTCCCTTAAGGTCCCTTATAGTAGTTCCTAGAACCCATTCCCCCATTCCCTACTAAGCACCAGACAGACAAAGCAACATTTGATAGAAACCTCTGCCTAAACCCTAAACCCTAAACCCTAAACCCTAAACCCTAAACCCTAAACCTAAACCCTAAAAAGTCACCGAAAGCCCAGGGCGACCAGAGCTCCGAGTCGATCCCTTGGTATTGCATCTTGGCCTCTTCAGGGCTCTTGGGGTTTAGGTTTAAGGGTTCAGGGTTCAGGGCTCTTGGGGTTTAGGGTTCAAGGCTCTTGGGGTTTAGGCCTAAGGGGTTTAGTGTTCAGGGCTCTTGGGGTTTAGGGTTCAGGGTTCTTGGGGTTTAGGGTTCAGGGCTCTTGGGGTTTAGGGCTTAGGCTTTGAGGGTCGAGGGCTTGGAGGGACGATAGGAGTTCTGGGGTTTAGGGTTCAGGGTTCAGGGCTCTTGGAGTTTAGGTTTCAGGTCTCTTGGGGTTTAGGGTTCAGGGCTCTGAAGGTGTGGGGTTCAGGGCTCTTAGGGTTTGGGCTTGTTGGGCTTTGAGGGATTGGGGTTGAGGGCTCTTGGGGTTTAGAGCTCTCGCGGTTTAGGGTTCCGGGCTCTTGGGGCTTGGGAACTTTAGGGTTTTAGTGTTCTTAGGGTTCAGGGTTTAGGGCATTTCGGGTTTCGGGTTCAGGGCTTTTTGGGGTTTAGGGTTTCAGGGCTCTTAGGGTTTGTAGTTTAGGGCTCTTAGGGTTTAGCTATCAGGGCTCTCAGTTTAGGAGTTCGGAGGGTTTAGGGAGTTTAGGGCCTACAGGGCCTATAGGCTTTGACGGGGTTATGGCACTTAGCGCTTATAGGGTGGAGCGTTTCAGGGCTTATGGCGCTTGTAGGATTTAGGAATACAGGTTCAATCTTTCCGATTTGATATGTCTAGATCACTGATCACAGGGTGTCCCGGGCTGAAGGTTTAGGTTGCTGCTGATCATGTGCTGCAGGCAACGTTTTGCTGGGGACACGCACGATGTCATCAGGTTCCTCTAAAATGTGCTGGACTGTGTATTAGTTAGCATAGACCATTTCCATTTTCAACCCATGAACCCCCCCTAGCACCCAAACCATTACAACCTATACCTCAACCCTAACCCG
>CAJNDV010026202.1:24247-52090 GCA_905221635.1 Symbiodinium sp. CCMP2456 | reverse complement strand
CCTTACCCATTACCCGCTAAGGCTTATAACCGTAAGCCAAAAACCCAAACCTTGAAACGTCCGGGTGCAAAAGAGGGAGGGTTTGACCAGATGAGGTGACCAAAAGGTTTCAGGTTTTGAGACTAAGTCAACCCAGCGGGTTTTTCGCAGCTCTTGGCCGCTATTTGCCGCTAATGGCTTTCCCTATGATCCCAAAAGGTCCCCAACAGTTTCCACGTAAAATGGGGGGCTTCTTGGGGGTTCGGGATTTCGACGATTTAGGACTCAGGCTTTTGGGATGCAGGGCCCGGGCCGGCTGCGGGCTCAGATGAGTAGTCTATGTGGGGGTTTCCGAAAATAGGGGACCCTAATATAGTACCCTGAATAGTAGGATCCTTATTATAAGGACCCCAGAGTAAGGTACCCGAATTTTTCGGAAACTCCCATGTAGTTTCGTTGCAGCCCCAACTGGAAGCAAACATTCCGGCTCGGCAACTGCCCAGTTCTTCTTTTTTGTGGTTCCTTAGATAGCCAATGGGAGAACTTTAAACTTTGTGGCTTTATATATTAGGTCTATCCTAAAAAGTTTGAACTTTTGTGGGCCTGGTTGTTGAAGAAGAGAGGTTCAGGTCTCTAAGTATGTTAAGAAGTGTTTAATTTAGTTAGGCATTGTATGAAACATGAAAGACATTAAGTCTAAGGCTTGCGTCAGCCATTGAGTATTTGCACTCTCCAACACCCCAGATCCCATTTCCTCTGAGAGTTCTGAACCCTAAACCCCTAAACCCCTATTCCCTAAACCGGTTCTGAACCCTAAACCCCTAAACCCCAATACCCTAAACCCCTAAACCCCTATACCCCAAAGCCCTAAACCGCAGAGGCCCCGACCTTGTACCGGCTGAAGGCCAACAAGTATGCACATTGCTACGGTGCTCCGTGCAGGGCTCAGGTCGGCTTGGACCCTGGCAGTGCCTTCGGGGTTTGGGGCTGGCGCAGGATTCAGGCTAGCGAGTTTAGGATTTAGGGTTTAGGGTTTAGGCTGAGGAGGGTGTGTCGGCATAGTGGTTTCAAAAGATTGAAAAAACTGGAATCCAGTGTTTCCTAAACCTCGAGCCCTTAAGCCCTAATCCCCTAAACTCCGAAACCCCTTGTTCCGTAGCTCCCATCTCACCCGCCTTCGAGGCAACGTGGAGCAGGGCGCAGCTTACAGCACTTGGCGCCCTACCTGGCCGGTGCTGTGCTGGCAGGCGTCTTCAGAAGAGTTTTGCTTTCTGTTCGGGGGTTGTGGTCTAGCAGTCTAGCCCTTATAAGGGTCCATGTGCCCAAGTAGTATAGACTTTGGCCCCGACGTACCTGCAGGTACTTTGGGGCCAAAGTGTATACAGTTAGGGCATTCCTCAATTTCTCCATGCAGCATAAACCTCAACATGCCCTCAAATTCGTAATCCCTTTGAGGCCAATTGTTTTTTTTCAGGATCGTACGTAATCCCTGGCAACTACACCCCACACTCTATACATGCTGTTTTCTTTCTATCAGCGTAGAAAACCCGACAGTTCACGACTTATGACACTGAATACTATATGTGCCAATTTTCCTTGACTGAAACGTACAAAAACCCGTCAATCAAACGGGAAAGCTTCGGTCTCGAGGCTTGGCAGTGTTCTTTGTGGTGATTCCCGTGAGCTTCAACCGGAGCTATGAAGCTTCCAAGAAGCGCTACGAGGAGCAACTGGCTTTGAATCGTAGTATGGAGGCCTCCGAAAAATCCGAATAGGGTGCAGGACACATATTGTATGACATGGTATACATGCAACTATAATCGTAAGGAGCCCTACGGCACAATATTGGTAACTATTGAGGCTTCTGTAGTAGGCTTGTATTCGGGTTGGCGGTTTTAGGGCTTTAGGGTTTTGAGGATTTACTGCCGTGGAGCTACTGCTTTCGGAGTCTATAAATTCATAAAACTGAAGGTTTTTAGGGGCTAAGGCTTTAATTCTTTTAGCGGATCCTGCTTTGGGGCCCTAAACCCTAAACCCTAAACCGATTTTGGGGGTGTTCTACTTTGTCTTGGCCAGGGGAGTCTCGGGATTGGTTGGAGTCTTTGGGCTTAGCATGGTTACACTGCAGGGCCTCGGTGAATAAGAAACGGGCCGGACGAATGAGGGGTTTAGGGCTTAGGGGTTTGGGGTTTAAGGTTTAGGGTTTAAAGGGTTTAGGGTTTAGGGGTTTAGGGGTTTAGGGTTTAGGGTTTAGGGTTAGGGGTTTAAGGTTTAAGGTTTAGAGTTTAGGGTTTAGCAACAGTGTGTCCCGGTCGTATGTCCTTGTCGTATTCATGAGCCTACAGCACGACCGTTGATCATCGCACAGTACATATAGTCTCCGTTGTAGTACGTTGTTTGGTTCAACCACTCTCACGCACAGTATCCTGTAAAGTAACAGAAAAAGGAAATGCCATGGACACTATATAAGTATCAGCAGGCCAAAATATCCGAGCAAGCGTAGTACTCCTGTTAGACGCTACAGCGTCTTCATTCTTGTAATGCCGCCGGGGTGCCATTACGTTGGCCTTGCCCCCTAAACCCTAAACCCTAAACCCTAAACCCTAAACCAAATCATCATAAGAAACTCACCCTGAAAAGGTAGGTTAGTTGGAGTCCAGAAAGCCCTGAGTCCTAAACTCCAAAGCAATGCTAGGTTCCCCAGTAGTACCCTTTTGCCCTGTTTCTTTTTTGGGTTCCCTTATTAAAGCCCAACTAGTAGGAAAAAGGGCCACCCTTATTACTAAGGGGCTACTGGGGAGCCCCAAACCCAAACCTCCTACACCCTAAACTGGGAACCCTAAACCCACAACAAGTAAGCCCTAACCCCTAAACTTCTAAACTCTAAACCTTGCCCTCAAACCTTAGCCCACAAAGCCGAAACCCTCCCCCAGAAAGCCCAAGACCTTAGGAGCCTTAGGGTAACCATAATAACCAGAACCCGGAAGTCGTCAAGCAGCACGATCCCTCGGCCGGATGTCCATCGCCTCGGTTCACGTAGCTCTGAGAGCCGAAGCCTAATAATCCGAAAGCCCCTTTTGGAACACGGGGAAGCTCCACCACATCAGCGGCGGCGACTATGTCTCTGCTGTCTTTCTTTATCTTCCCTTTCTCTCTTGTCTGAATTAGCCACTGGAACTAGCTAAGCTGTCCTTGCTTAACGTGTTATTGGTGACACTGCCATATCCCTGCCGTCTTCCCACGAAGCCACCGAAACCTTAGCCCTTTCAGGGCCAAAAGAAGGTCACTTCCCGAATACGGGTCAAGGCTTTGGAATCACAGATATCATTTCCAGAACTCAGTTCCTGAAAAAAGACTTGCAGAAATGCAGGACATGCAGGGTCCAGGGTTTAGGGGTTAGGGTTCAGGGTTTAGGGTTCAGGGTTTAGGGTTCAGGATTTAGGGTTTAAAGTCTGGTTTTATGGGGATTTCTAGGTCTCTCAGCGGACCCTTTTCACTTTTTATGGTTTTCGGTTCCTTTCAAAGCAACCCAGCACCAAACAGGGAGCCCTTGTTTATTCTTCCGTTCTTGGCAATAAGTTATTGGGGACCCTAAGCCTTTAACCCTCAACCCTAAACTCCCGAACCCAGAACTTTTAAAACATTGGGGGCGTGAGCCTTTCGACTGTTGAATACTGAGGGGTCCAGGATGAGGGTGTGGGCTTTCTGGCGGTGGTTTAGGGGTTTAGGGTTTATAGGCTTAGGGCTCAGGCGTCTCGAAATTTCGAACGAACCATCCGAAAACGAATCATACACCCCCCGAAGAAAAAGAATCACCCACCCGGAAGAGCGAACCCCAAAATCCCAGGTAATCAACCCAATCTGCCGACTCCAAGCCGTTCATCTGCGATCCAAATGACTCTGAACCGCTGTAAGCCCTATAAACCCTCAGCCCTGAATCCGCCCCTGGACTCCCGACTACCCTATGCTATGGCCCAAGCAGCTTCGATGCAGAGCCACAGGGGCGCTATGAACCGGTCCGGGTAACCCTTAACCCGTTAAATCGCTCAACCTTAAATCCGAAGCCTGAACTAAGAACTATCCATAGGCCGCATAGTAGGTCCTTTTTGTGGTTGTCCTTATAGGATTCTACATATGAGCCCCCCAAAAGGAACTACTATGGGGCCTATGGGTAACCCTAAACTCCCTAAGCTTCGGCAGACCCTGGTTTTACGGCGTGAGGATTTCGCGAGGAAGAATTCCGAGCACGCGGAGATGCTGGAGCGACAGTTCGACAGGCAGATTAGACTCTAGTTTAATGTGGGGGCCTAAAAAAATTACCTATAGTATTTTGGGGGGTTCCTTATTATAGTTCTAGTATAATGGACCCCAAAACCCTATTCTAATCATGAAGACCCCGACATTAGCTTGGGCAATGGCAGTGCTTGTAGATTTCCGGGCAGGTTGCATGTAGAAGGTCATGCCGGCTGTGGCGCTTGAGGGCCCAAAAATGTGAAGGCTAAGTATCCGGCTTCGGGCTATCATCAGGCTCTCTGGAGTCCATATTTATATTTTAAAGGTAATTTTGCGTCCAAAGACCACACTAAGTATTTCAAGCTTTTTGGGGGCTATTTTGAGACATCGGCGTAGACGTTTTGGGCTTTGAGGCTTCCGGGATCGCGGGCTTCGCGCTGCAGGGCTTTCAACATTGACAAGCATTGGCCCCCTGGTAGTCCAAACCTAGCCATACTAGGACCCTAAACCCGAAGGTAGACCCCAAGACTTCTGTTCTAACTATTCAGGCCTAGATATATACGTATTACACATAGCAGGGCTTCGGGTTTTGCTTTCGGGCTCATAAGGTTGGGTTTGCCTGTGAGGGTGTAAGTGGCTGCGGGAGGGTTGATCGTCGATCGTAGGGTTTCACGGTTTAGGCTCGTTATGGATGTAAGCGGTAACTTTGTACTGTCATGGGATTCAGGCCGTTGGCGGTTAAGGGTTTAACGTGTAGTGCATTCCGGCTGTAGAGTGTTTTCTCCGACTTAGGCAAGGGCTCCTGGATACCTTGAAGGTTCTCGACTGGGGGTGCTTTGAGGGCTCAGTATGAGGTTTTTTCATGTTTGGATGGTATCGGCGGTATAGGGATAGGATAGGGTGTCAGCTGCAGTACAGCAGGGTCTGGGGGTTGTGAATTTAGCTTCAAGACCCGGGGTGGTAGCAGCTAGGCTTTAGAATTCTTGAGGTTAGGGGCACTAGTCACTAGTTTTGGTGGATTCGGGTTCTTGGGTTTGTGGTTTTGGTTCAGTGGGTTCGTGTGCCTCGCTCTTCCTCTGCCACGAGAGCGGGAAGAACGAACATTACTGAGCAGGTATCTTTGTGTTCTTTCGCTCTATCTCTCAACCGATACGCTCTGAACCCTAAGCCCTATACCGGCCCTAAACTGTTAGCCCTCTCTCTCTCATTCAGCCGTGGCATCCTAGAACACCCTGGCAAGTTCCACTTAGCTTAGCGGTTTACCCCACATATGAATATGTGTAACAAGCCTTCGGGGAGCTGGCAGCCTGCCTTTGCGGCACATCCTTCCATACACATGCGGGTCCTTCTAAAAGATCTAGAAGTCCCTTTCAAGGGCGAACCCACATTTCAGAGCAGTCAGGTATACTGAAGAATTCTGCACCCCTTGGCAAGCAAGCACAGAATGCCAAGTTGAGGTCTTCGTGCGCGACCCCGGGTCACTGATCCCAAAAACCCTGAACCCTTCCGAGTGCGAGCGCCGAAACCCAAACCCAATTCCGTGACTCCGAAGTTCAGGCGTCGATAACCCCTGCAATTCTCTAGCAACTGCAACCTGAAATGTCCAGCTAGCCTCAAAGGGCCCAGAGTACCTGTATAGTAGAATGTGGGGCTTCTATATTCGGATTTAACATGCTGATTTGGGAGAGTATCAGCCACAACAGTACCCAGGCCCACCAAAATCCGAAGCCTCAAGCGCAGATAAGCCCTAAAGCACAAAGCCTGGCCATCCAAACCGTAGAGAACCCTATAGCAGGACCCTTCAAGAGGTATGCTTCCTCACATTGCGAAGCCCTAATCCCTAACGCCTGTTGCGGTCGAAGCCACAAACCCGAAACCAAGCCCTAAACCCTAAACTTGCTCAAGTTAGAAGGCCCTATGCCCTAAACTCCAAATCCTGCAGCCCTACAGACAAAGCCTCAACTCCGTAAAAGGGACCCAAATGGAATTCTTAAAGGACCCCCCTGAAATGGTAGAATTCCCCGGCCAAATCTGATCGAAGGGGCCAGTTCTCGCGGCGGCGCGAGTGAGTGCAGTGAGTGGTGGTAACCTGGGTGTTCCAGGAATCGTAGTAGTAGGTTACGTATCCTGTCCACCTTTTTGGCAAAGGCTACTCTTCAGTTGCCCCACGATGATAATCACCGGACAAGCAAAGAATCCTAGTTCCATTTGGGGGTTGCCGCAAATAGGGGACCCTAATATAGTACCCTAAATAATAGGTTCCTTATTATAAGGACCCCAAAATAAGGTACCCTAAATTTCGGAAACTCCCATTTGAAATTCTGTTCATTTTTGTCTCCAGCCGACTTCTTCGGCTCGCTCGGTTCCGCAGATATGGGCAGAACTTGCGATCCAAAAGAGCAGACGACAAAAGGAGAGGACTAACAAACGGGCACGAATAAGTACGAAAACCATTCCCTAGAGTGTCCATGTTTATACTCTGAAATATACCCCGCGGAGCTGTCATAGGCGTGCCAGGTGGGGAATTACAATCCCAAAGACCTTACAGGCACTACTAGCCCATACAAAGCTCATTGTAGTCTGTGTTATATCTCAAAGACTCTGATCTAGTTGCACTTTTTTACAAGATCCCAACGACTTTAACTTTGTTAGTAAAGGCACCATCACAAGATCCCTAATGAAGGCACTATAATATAAGATCCCAGAGGCCTTACTCTATTTAGTATATAGAGGCACTACAATACCCATAGGCCCACAGGTGGTTCGTTTTGGGGGTTCATATATAGAATCCTATAAGGTAATCCCAAAAAGGAACTACTACGGGGCCTATGGGTAGAGCCCATGGGATTCGCATCGGATTGTCGGGCGTGCGACTCCAGGGTTTCGTGTGACTCCAGGGTTTCGAGCGTTTTGAGGGCTTCATCCGGTTTGGGGGGTTGAGGGATTTGGGGTTTTGGGGTTTTGAGTTGAGGGCTTAGGGTTTTGGGTTTTCGGCTTTTGGGTTGAGGGGTTTAAGGTTTGGGGTTTATGGGTTAAGGGCTATTGGGTTCACCTGTTCATCGCTTCAGTTTAAGTCGAAGGGTAATAAGATGATCCGGCTTCTTCTGAGTATGCTGAACCCGAACACAGACACGGGAAGAATTACTGGTAGTACCACCTTATGGCCCCATACTGTTGATGGACAAAATTCTGCATGACCCAAATATAGTATAGTACCATAAATCCCATAGGTTAGGTACATAAGGTCATGCAGGATTTTGTCCATCAGCCGTATGTAAGCACTAGTACAGCATACCCCAAAACCAGATTCTAGCCATCACGGGCCTTACATTAACCAGGTTGACTTCGACTCAAGATCCTCATCTGGCATTTTCCTGTTTCTTTGGGGGGTACTTAGAAATAACTTTCAATCTTTGGCTACTATAAAGCCTAAGAAGCAGCTAACATTTTAATTTTGCTAGGGGTCTAAGTTCAGCATAGGTTTAGCTGTTCAGAGTTTAGGGCTTCGGGCCGAGGTTGACCTTGAGCAAGTTTGGGACTTGGGTCTGGAGGACCTTACCCTAAGGGTCCATGTACCCAAATAGTGGAACATTGGCCCTAAAGTACCCATATAGGGACTACATTAAGGCCAATGTTCTACTATTTGGGTACTTGAACCCTTAGGGTTATTCGTTGTTTTGTGTGTTCAAGCGCTGCCTCTTTTGTTGCGCGCGCATGTGCGGGAACGCCCTGTGCTGTGAAGGAAGGTTCAGGGGTTTGCGGGTTTGGGGCTAGGGCGGAGGTGGACCCGTGAAAAGCCCCTTCCTTTTCGATTGTACGTAGGAAGTTTTATGTTGAAACCGCATAGAGCCGCCTAGAGGCCGACTCTCCAGCATAGACTCATAAGGCACATATAGTTACATAGAAACCAACCCTTATATAAGCCCTGAGCCCTACCAACCCTGAAGCCTAAAACCCTAAACCCTAAACCCTAAAACCCCTAACCTTAAACCCAAACCGTTAAGGCAGCCCGGCTTCGGTTATAGGGTTCAGGGATGCCAGCAGGGAGAAGGCCATCGATGGCGCAGGAGTCATCCTCCACGTAAGTAGTCGAGTAGGTGACCTTTAAGCTGTTTTGGGCTGCTTCAATCCCCACATCGATCCCTTTATAACTATGTAATCCCGGAGGTTTCCATTTAGTTGCCCTAGGATACTGGACAAGTAGGTCCTCCTCCATTTGAGCAAGACACTTTGTCGCTTGCACTCCCTAGTCCGAACGAGCCGACTGAAAGTCATATGTTCGAGCAGATGTCTGCGCTCAGACAGCGCAGTGGCGCTCTCCCTTAAAGTCTACGACTGCGCCTATTTAACGCTGCTTTTGTGCAGGCCCGCAAGAAGTCAGCCGAACGATTGACTCCGCCGGCAGCCGACAGCAACGCTGCCGGAAAGGCAGTCGCAGCGGATGTCAGCCCTCCCCGTGACTCAGAGGCCGGTTCTAGTTCGGGGGCTTATGGGGCTTTTGGGGTTTGGCTTCGTGGTCTTAGTGGGTGCATGTGTGTTTAGTTGTGGGGTTGTAGGGCGGTATGCTTTTACCAATTCGGAATGTTGAAAGATGGTCTCACATGCACCATGTCAGTAAGCAGGCATGTGTGCAGGTAGGTCCTCATGTCGATGACTTTGGTGCTATCTGCACGTAGTTCTCCGAAGCCGATTCGAGATCTTTAAGTCGCTACGCGAAACCAGCCATGGATTGAAACAGCTTATACTCTGTGACCCTCTGTTTCTGTTTCTGGTAAAGTTCGGAATCATTACAGTGTTCCTTGAGATGAGCTAAATGATTAAGTACTTTGCTTCGAAGTTTCGGAATTTGTCCATTCCGACCAACACACAGATGCAAAATCCTGATTCTCGTGCAGGTCAGGGCTGGTAGTTGGCAGCTTTTTACCCAGGGCTCGGGGATAAGGTGAGGCTGAGACTGTTCTGTTGGCATCAAGCGCGGTGCTTGAGCTCCTGTTGCAAGAATATTCAAGTTTCAACACGGCAGCAGTAGTAGCCCGAATAGCAACCAAGACGGCAGGAACTGTTTAGCTCTGTATCCTGCATAGCTGCACATTGCATTAGGGACGTGGGTGATGCAGTGTTGCACCACACTACCCACCTCACCAACTACCACAGCACTGGAACTGCTTAAGTTAAAGGTCTGAACGAGCAATTAGGAATGCTATCCCCTTGTTTCGCGAGTAAATCCAGAAATAAAAGGCGCCCCACAGCCTCATTCCAGCAGTTACTATAAGGCCCCAACATTGCAGGAACCTGTTCTACTTACCACTGGTCTTTGGTAATCTCTAGGCAGACTTTCCAGAGGATGCGGGGCGGAGCCTGAGAGCGGTAATAAGGGTTTAGGGTTTCAGGGTTTGATTTAGTGTTTGGCTGCCAGGCAGGCACAGATTTCGGTATAGGACTTCAGGGGTGTTAGGGCTACGTGGGGCCCATGAATATAGGGGCCTTAATAATTGGAATAGGTTTTGGGGGGATATTCTACAATAACCATAATAAGGAACCCACAAAACCCTGTCCCAATTATTAAAGCCCCTACATTATAGGGTTTAGAGAGCCTCAAGGGTTTAAGGCATGTCCGGACGCTTCGGCAGTAGAGCCCGTAGCCTAGACGCCTAAGGCATGAATCTCTGAGCCAGAAGAGCGTCACAGGTGCCCGATCCCGTCAAAGTGCTCTCCATCGACGAGGAGGCCACACCTTAAGTCTCGAATATAATTAGGGTTTAGGGTTTACAATATAATACACACCAAAAACTTGAACCAACACCTCTAACTAGCAAGATCCCACCGTTACTTGCTAGCTGAAGCGTAAGCCTTGACAGCCGCCGCGCATCAATGAGTTTAGGTCCTGGATCTCCACTGCGAACTTGGTCGGTCGGATTGTCTGTTGGTTGGTTGGTGGGAGGGTGGTCCGGGATGGGAGGCTTGGTTGGTTGGTTGGCGGGTTGGGTTGGTTAGCTGGCTGGCCGGCGGGTTTGTTGGTAGGTTCTTACTACTGTGTTCATAATTCTTTTGCTGTTGAGCAGCGGCGAGCAGTAGAGTCATTGTGTCCTGACAGGGGGGTCGGGGTACAGGGCGTAGGATGCCAGGTTGTGCAACTCAGCATCCACAAAGCTGGGTCCGAAATTCCACATCTCAACAACATGTATGCAGTTCTGACTTATCAGGGGTATGACTTTGTCAAACGACCCTATCATCCCTAAACACGAAGCCCTATACCCTAATCTCCAAACACAAAGCCCTAAACACTAAACCCTAAAGCCCTAAACCCTAAACCCTGAACACTAAACCCGACCTGATGAGCCACATGTGCTCGCCGTCGCACCTGGATCAGGCTCGCCTGCATTGTCAGAGTTTTTAGAGTCCAAACCCTCATCCCTAAGCCCTACACCCTAAACCCTAAACCCTAACCCCTAATTACACCCTAAGCCCCACACCTTAAACTCCAAACCATAAACCCTAAGCCCTACACGCTAAACCCCAAACCCCAAACCTTAAGCTCTACACCCTAAGCCCTCTACACGCTAAGCCCTACACCCTAAACGCTAAACCCTAGACTCTATGCCCTACGGCCTACACCCAAAGCCCTACACCTAAACCCCCAACCCTGAACCCTAAGCCCTACACTCTAAGCCCTACACCCGAAGCCCTACATCCTAAACCCCAAACCCTGGACCCTGAGCCCTACGCCCTACACCTTAAGCCTTACATCCTAAACCCCAAACCCTAAACCCAAAGCCCTACACGCTACCATCCATCACCGTACCTGCAACATCTTTCCGAGAGCCCTCAAAGACCCTGAGCTGATGCCGATCCCGAGAGCCAGTGATGTATTAGCCGGCCATAAAGGGGCTTAGGGCTTGTGGATGGAATAGCTATCAAGAAGAGCTAAGAATTTAGGAGTTTAAGATTACAGTAGCTACAATACAGGCTGAGGTTTGGGGTCACAAGCGCGATGATGAGGACTTAAGGCGTCCGGAGCATTGGTTCGACCATAAGGCTCAAGAGCTGTAAGAGCTTGCCCTGAGGTGCATCTTTGCGAAGCTCCTGCGAAAGTCCGGAAGGGCCTGCACAAGGTAGATGTGGAGGCCGGTTTAGACAGTTGAGGTGCTTAAGCACTTTGCGGCACTGCGGGCAGTGTTTCGGACACGAACTAGTTAGAGCAATGCACAGTATATTGGTATCGATGAAGTAAGAACGCTGAACCAACCCTAAACCCCTAAACCCTAAACCCTAAACCCTAAACCAAAACCCAAAACCCTAAACCCCTAAACCCTAAACCCTTAATCCTACGCAGCAAATGCAACTACTTCGCAGGCGACGAGTCCCGCCCCCCAGGAATACCAAGGCTCTGCCATACACTGAGCCCTGGGCTTCCAAGGACCTTATAGTTAGGGCCCTAGGCCCCTTAAGGACCCAATAATGAGGTCCCTGGAAGCCTAGGGGAGTGTCAAAGTAGCTAAGCTTGTAGTTTTTTGGGGCTCTATACTCCCTGCACATTCCACAGGTTAACCTTTGGTTGCCCTAGGATACTGGAGGTTTAGGTTTCCGGTGGCAAGACCGCGCGTATCGTAAAGTCTGTAGGTTTTGGTGTTGAACTCCTGATTGGGCCTTCTGGGGATTTCGGAATCGACACCTTAGCTGCACCCTAAACGGCCTCTATAGAGCCAGCGTGATGCAAGGCCACGAAGTTGAACGTTTGTAAGCTCCCTTTCCAAGAAGGTTTCTCTCTTTAAATTTATGCATGGATATTAGTCCTGTTACTAAACATATGGGGGTTTTCCGAAAATAGGGGAATATATTACCCTAAATAATAGCATTCTTATTATCATGGTCCCAAAATATGGTACCCCTAATTTTCGCAAACTCCCATATTCATCTGCTTCTTGTCGCTACCTGCTCGAAGCCTAAGCCTTGAGACGCTGGTATCTTTACGACGCCATGCAATGCAGGTATTGAGTTATGTCAGGGGTTCGGGCTGGGGGCTTTGGGCGTTTAGGTTCAAGGTTGAGGCGCTCAGGCTTTATTGGGCTCAAGGTTTGGAGTTGGGCTTGAAGGCTTTAGCCGCCCTAAACCCTAAACCCTAAACCGTAGGGTTTAAGGCTTATGGGACTTATAGTGCAGGGCCCAAGTCTCGCGGCCTTTAGGCTCTTTTGGGGGTCCTTCCACTTAGGCTACTATATTAGGGTCCCTATTTTCGGAAACCCCCATATGGGCTTAGGGAGGCTATTTAGCCTCCTCAACCTTTCAGGCCCAAACATCCCACAGGCTTCGGGTGTAGGGTTGAGGGTTTAGGGTTTAGGGCTGAAGACGCCAGTAAGCTTTATACCCCGGCTGCCCCAAGCCGAGGGCAACGCAAAAGCAGCTCCGAAGCCGAGGATTATCCGAGAGCCCCAAACCTACTTTCTCGACACTCAACCCTAAACCCTAAACCGTCAAGCCTCTCGCCAACCCGGCTGCAACCGACAGCTTGAAAACCCGGAGCCCAATAGCAAACCCAAATAGGTCAGCTAACGAGCCGAGGCCCTCGCCCTGACTAAGCCATAAGCTCTCAACCCTAAGCCTTAATAGTTAGTATAGGGTTCCTATAAAAGTTTATAAAAGGGTTCTTTAAACAGGGTTACTATAAGGGTTCCTAGATGGGTTTAAGCCCTGAACCCAGCTTGGACGGGGCTTCGGGAGGCCATAGAGCGACTGCCGATGAAGTCGCAGCTCGTTGCGTTAGGCCTCTTGTCCGAGGACGAGGACGCAGCAGCTGTTGTTCGTCTAAGGTTGCGGGTTAAGGGTCTATGAGTTTATAAGGTTTACGGCTTTAGGGCTGTCGGGCTTATGGAACTTACGGAGTTAAGGTCTTAGGGTGTAGGATTTAGTGTTCAGGGGATGATTGAGGTTCGCTTGCTTGTGATGGTAACTTCTGGCAGCCCTAAGCATGGAGAACCTGCTACATGGAGAATTGGTTGAGTTTGGTGTCCAGAGCCATGGACACGGCTTTAATGCACGATGCGTGCATAGTACTCCTGCTGTGGTCCGCAGCAGTGTTGGTGGATGCATCTGCGATAACCGTATTTTATCCAGATGCTTTAAGCCAGAGAGGTCTGCTTCTTGCCGATGCTCTGGCAGAGGTCCGATACCCTTAACTGCTTCGTCAAGGTTGTCACGCTCAACTTTCGATAACATCCTGATTTGAAAACGGATGATGCCGCACCGGGTGAATCTTTTCTTGTCTCAGCTTTGCGGAGCTACTACTCTATATATATATATATATAATATGGACTGTCGATCACATGTCAGCGCACCTCCCAATATGGGGGTTCGACTGATAGGTATTGTAGGGTTTGCTGGTGGGCGCTCTCCTATCAAGCCTGTGTAAAAACGGATGGAAGATCACAAGCACGGGACATAACATGCGGGGCGGAAGTCTATGCTCTAGCTATCAGGTGATGTCAGCCGAGGGAACTGCAGCTTCTTTATTCGCAGACTTGAGCCTCAGTTTAATATAGGCACCTAAATAATTACCTATGCTATTGTGGGTGTTCCTTATTATGATTACAGTATAATGGGCCCCAAAACCCTATTCTAATTATTAAGGCCCCTATATTCGGCATTCACTCCACAACCTTTCCATGTTTGGGGTGAAGCGACGGTTGGACAGGAGATGTCCGATGACGACAATGCGGGGAACGGCGCGCCCAAGGAGCAAAGTCTGTGGCTAAGCCACGTAAAGCGAGTTAGCACGTTAAGCCTGTTAACGATCTGAATGGCTAATGCTCTGTTCTGGGAGCCAGCGTGCTGATTGCCTCGTACCAGTAACCTCACCCGGGCCTGTCCGAGTGTGCGTGCTCAAACCCTTGACTCCGATTGGGAATTCCCTCCCCAGCTTGGTGTGTTTTGAAGGGAGGCTTAGACAGGAGATTATTGACGGTGGCCACCTGGAGACCAGCGCGCCGAAGGAGCGAAGTCTTTCGAAGCGTCAGGAGCAGGTAGTTCTAACTAGTGCTGTCTGTGCTGGTTTCCGATCAGACAGTGCTAAACCGTGACAACATATTCTTTGCAGCTCCGCCATCCAGAAGGCAGGGACCCCACAACACCCTACTTACATGGAATACAAGCATTCAAGCCCAAAACATGGGAACAACGACTGCATGTTTGTCGCTTTCACACGCAGCGTAGCTGCACGGTTCATGCATCAACACACTTGAATTGAAAGCAATGTTCCGGTCTGTTTTGTTTTCTTTAATCGTTTCCGTATGCTTCACTCACTTCCTTCGCAATGCCTGCTTACTGTTACTTTCGCCGTTATCGCGGTCGTTGTGGCGGTTGCTGGTGATGTTGCTGTTGCAGTTGTCGTTTGTTGTAAGCAGGGTCGTGACCGTTGTCTGCGTTGTCGTCGTCGACACTGTGGTTTCCGGCTCTTGCGTGGGCTTAGATGGAATCTTCGCACAGAGGCTTCAGATGCTTGGCCAGTAAACCGTCTGGAACAGAGAATGAGACGTCCTCCTCAAAGTCCTGCGCCTGCCTTACACGGCGAGGTCTCATTACAGTGCCATTACGGTGATGGACCCTTTTTAATGTAATACCGCAGCTTTCTTGTGGGCTGAAAAGGAGAGGCTTGTCGAAGACCTCGAGACGAGCCCCGAAAGAGCCAAAGTGTTTTGAGGAATCATGTGAAGGGTTGATTTAGATGTTCTAGATAGTGTTCCCTCTTCAGGCCCAAACGTCCGTACATAACTATGCTATGTATAATTTTATTTCTATGATATGACATACCCCCCCCCAGCCCTGTGCGATTTATGCCCCTAGATCACAGAACCCCTCAAAAGGAGCCCAATGCTGATTGCGAAGGCCATGATGTTAAGGATGAGGGTGCAAGGCATGAGCCCCCTTTTTATCCGGATCCCGGTGACTTTAGGGTTTATATGGTTTAGGGGTTCAGCGACTTCAACGCACCCTCCCATCTGTGGCCACCAAGAGAGAGGATGAGGCTCTAGATGGGGGAGGGTGCTGAGAATGACCGAGCGACAGCGTTAAGAGATGGCACTGATCAGGGCCATGAGCTCGAGGCTTGCCATTTATGGGGTTTAGGGTTTAGGGGTTTGGGGTCTGGGGGGTTAGGGTTGAGGGTCGACTGTTCAGCGACCACCTGACCTGTAGACCGAGGTGGGAATAAATGGTGGCACACGATCCTCAACCCTGAACCTTGGACGCCGGTCATGGGTTTAACTGCGTTTCAGAGGATTTGTGCCGGCCGCTCGACGAGTGCGAGGACATGGAGATTGTCTCCAATGCCAGCGATGAGGCACTGTGAGTTGATTGGCAAGATTTAGGCGTCGCGGGGCGACAGGCTTGTCTTCGGAAGCTCTAGGTGCTGTTAGCTGACGGTTGAGACAGTGGTATTTGTACCATCAATCAGCCCTACGTCGGGTTTAGGTGTAGGTAAAATAGCGCCGACGGTGTCGGCACCCACTCTCTTGGGGATGTGTGTTTCAGGATTCTGAGGGGTGGTTTGGATCAGGAACAGCACTATCGTTGTGGCACCAGATGGCACAAGTCTCCAGGCATAGCCTCCGGTAAGCTTTTGGGTGCCCCAAAATGCAAACCCTAAACCCTAAACCCTAAACCCTAAACCCCTAAACCCTAAACCCTAAACCATAAACCTGAACTAACCTAACCTGAACCAAACATGGTTGCGACAGCAAGGAGCGGTTGAAGGTCGAGGCAACTCGTGGATGTCCCTGAACCGTAATCCCTGTTTGGGTTCAGGGTTTTAGGGTTCGGCCTAGGGTTTAGGGTTTAGGGTTTAGGGTTTGGCCTAGGGTCAGTTGTGAGATTTCCGGCTGTTTTTGTTGGGAATTTAGAGCCTAAAGCCCTCCAGAGAGCGGCGACTCCTAGAAGTCCCTGCAGGGTACTCCGGAAAGTTAAGCCTTGGTGTAGGGCCTATTGGGTTTCGGATTGGAGGCGACTTGTTTGCGGCAGGGCACTCATAATCCAGATGAAGTCGAAGCTCAGATGAAGCGCTCTATGGAGATGAGATTTCTGGAGTTAAAGGACTTAGGTTCTGATGAGGTGCCGCTTTTCATGCGTTGTGACAGGAGCGAGAACATCATACAGATTCTTGGCTATTCTCTGATCAATGGACATCTCAATGTCGGAGAATGGATGAATGACTACTGGCTGCTTCTCCCAGTTAGTTCAACAAAAGCTCGGGACTCCAGACTCCACGATTTCGAGGCGAATGACCGGCGGCTCCGTCCACTCTGGGATATCAGATCCTCGTTTCGTAGGAGGTCTTGTTCACGTTTCTGGAATGAGCAGCAGGGCCTGCAGCACCAGAGAACGACCCAGTAGCGACCTAGTACAGGGTACTAGAGCCCCTAGGGCCCTTTGTAGTAGGCACCTGCAGGGTTGGGGTGTGTTTAAAGACGTTCCTCTTAAACGCCCCTACAAAGAATAAAGGAGCAAACGTGGACACGAAGAGATCAGGGCCGTAATTGCCCAGCCCCCAGAAACCCTAAACCCCTAAACCCTATACGTTGAGGGACAAAAACGACCCTAAACCCTTAAAAACCCCGAATCTCTGCAGCTCCGATTTGTTGTGCGCTTTGGTTCGACGTTGCAGCCCTACAGCCCCCAAACCCAAATCGCAGGGGTTTAGGGTTTAGGAAAAAGGGTATGTTCCCGGTAAACGGCACGGCATAGTTGAAGCGAGCTTTTGGAGCTCAATCGCTTACCGCATGGTTCGAGACTAGTTGCGTGAACAGCACTATTAGACTATGCAGCAGTGGTAACAGCTTCTAAGTCTAAGCCACAGCACACCCTAAATCCTAAACTCTAAAACCCTCGAGATCTAACTGGATTGGCAGGCAGAAAAGAGGGTCCCCCCCACAAAAAAAACCTTGAGAGAACTCCCAGGTCCCCGCTCCCCATAATCTCAATTAGCTCACCCTGAACTCCTTATAAGCTCTAAAGACCCCTAAAGCCAAAGTAAACCCCCAAAACTAAACCCCTAAAACTCTAAAGCCCTAAACCCCCTAAATTAAACCCCTAAGCCCCTAACGAACCTTTAAACCTGTACTTTACAGAGAGAACACAAAGCCTGGCCTGCAGGGAGTGGAGATCCCCTGGTCGCCCGAAGAGGAGCCCGAGGAGCAGGTGCAGCGGAGCGTCAGCTTCTGGTACCCAAACCCCTATATAATAAGAGGTATCTGGACCCTTAAGGTTTAGGGTTTTGGGTTCAGGGTTCAGGAAGGAGTTTAGGAGTAATTAGGGGTTCAAGATTAGGGTCGCTCGAGCCGACGTAGTTCAGGATTCATGCGACGCAAAGTATTACTACCCATAGGCCCCATAGTAGTTCTTTTTTGGGATCACCTTATAGGATTCTAAATCTGAGCACCAAAAACGAACTACTATGGGGCTTATGGATAGACTTATAGACGGCTTTCAATAAGGTTTAGGACATTTACGGCTTAAAAATAACCCTTACGGGTCCAAGAACTCCTTATTTGTGGCTTTGGGTACACCAAAACCCTAGAATGTAAGAGGTACTTGAACCCTTAGGGTGAGGTTTAGGGCAAAGTTTAGGGTTTTGGAGAGTCGCACCACCAAAAGCCCTTTCAAATCCAACGGTAGTTTTTGGCAGACACCGTGAAGAGCTTGGGTTTGTGATTTTATAGTGTACACCTGCTAACTCAGCACACATATGGGTGGTTGTCAAAATTATGGTCCCTTTTTGGGTCCTTATTATACTACGGCACCTATTATTTAGGGTACCCCACAAAGGGACCATCATTTTGACAACTACACATATAGTAAACCCCAAGAAGTTGGAGGCCGCATTAAGGACAGATAGTGCTGGGATTCCCTATGCAATACTCTTACGGATTGAGGCTATTGGGTTTCCAACTTTTGGGCTTCTACTGATTCTACTGTATGTAAGCATATGCAGATGGATCCCGAAGACCGTGCACGTTTCTTTTTCAGCTGGTTGCAAGTTGGTTTGATTTGGAGACCGTCACCTTCAGAAAGCCCTACGCCCTCTCCCCTAACCCCGGGTGGTTCAGGCAGCTTTCGGAGATAAAGCTCACAGGGTTGATTGACACACGGTTTGTGATATAGACTCCGCCAGCCCTGAGCCTTTGAGTCTCCAGTTTAAACTCTGCTCATGTCGAGAAGCAGTGAAGGCTCTTGATACGACCCCCTAAACCCTAAACCCTAAACCGTGGCTTTAGGGTTTAGGGTTTATTTTTTAGGGTTTAGGGTTTAGGGTTTAGGGAATACGACCACATCTTCTCCTAGCCCAGTCTTGGCGCTAAGAGGCTGAAGCCCGCTGGAAGACATTTGGGCAAGCCAGGAGTTTGCCCAGATGGTTGGCACATTCGGGCCCTCACAAATAGGGGCCGTAGTAGTTACCCAAAAATATGTTTGGGGGTTCCTTATTATAATCGTAGTATAATGGCCAATTACTACCCAAGGGCTCCTATGTGGTTCCTTTTTGGATAGTATACTATAACACCCTACCAAAAAGCCATAACAGACCCAAATAGAACTACATTGGAGCCCCTGGGTAAGGCTACTAAGGCCCCTACATTATGAGGCTCCATGTACCCATATAGTAGATACTTAGGCCTCAAAGCACCTATATAGGGACCCCTTTAAGGCCTAAGTCTCTACTACAAAGGTACATGGAGCCTTTGGGATTATGGGCATCCCTAAACCCTAGACCCTAAACCCTAAACCCTATAAACCTTAAGAGCCCCCGAAGTGTGGTTCGAAGCATGTGTGTGGGTTTCACTTCTGCAGACCTCGTACCGTATGCCTCGCCTGGATTGTCCGAGTGTGAGAGCCGAAACCTTAAGAACTCCTTCAAGGCTCAACCCAGGAGCTGCCGAACCTGAAATACCGAACGTTTTACGCACGACAAGCCGAACCATGCAACGACACCTTCCGGGTCTAAGCCCCCCGGTACCTACTATGTAGGGCCTTATAAGGGGCTCTAGTACCTTATATAGTAGGTACCTGGGGGGTTAGGGCGGGTCTAGGAGTCTTAGCCTAAAGGATTTCTTGGCGAGCCAGCGCCGACAGAACACACCTACTTGGGTATACTATGATCTGCTATAATCTACTCTGACATGCGGTAGAAGCCAAAAAGTTGGAATACCAGTATCCTCATATGTTCCAACTTTCTGGGGTTCACAGTACTAAACCCTAAACCCTAAACCCTAAACCCTATATTTCTTTGACCCTTTGGTTCTATGGCCAGGTGTCCGAGACAAAGGTTGCCGAGGCTCCAGACGAAGATTCCTCGGCCCTGGCCCCGGCTTAGGGGTTGATCATGGTTTAGGGTTTAGGGGTTTAGGGTTTAGGGTTTTAGGGTTTAGGGTTTAGTGTTATGGGCTCCTTAAAGGGTTCCAAAAATCCTTAAAGGGATCCTTAAAGGGGGTTTAGGGGTTTAGGGGGGCATTGCACTCCTTGTGGCGGAAAGCAGTAGAACTTGGGGTTTTACTTGGAAGGGCTTCTTTGGTAGACAGCCTCAGCCCTAAACCCTTAAGCTTCTCTATTGCCCCATAACCCTAAACCCTCAACCCTAAAACCCTAAACCCTAAGCGCTTGGATTTCGAAGCCATGCCCCATGGAATAGCTTAGTGCTTGCTGTGCGTAGGGCTGCGAGTTGAGCAACAGTGGGGCATAGTGGGGCACTTCTGGTTTTACTGAGTGGGTGTGTTTGGGCTAGGAAGGGTCTCTTTTGCTTGACTCGGACAGGGCAGTGAATCCAGACTGCGTCTTCTGTCGAAGTTGGTCGCGGGCTGTTTTGCTTCGGAGAGTGTCGCTTGCCTTGGTGTTCACTTTTGTTCCCTGCGGTTCGACTTGTTGAGCTGGGCGGGTGGGGAATAGGCCCTCAACTGCCTATATGTCCCAAACCCCTAAACACTTACCAACCCTGAACCGTAAAGGCTTGAACCGCAGACCTTTGGGTGCTGCGATGTGTGGAGAGACGCCAGTGTCCGATTCCCAAGAAGACGGCGAGCCATGCTTTAGGGTGGTTCCGAGATCCCGCACGAACTGATGCGCACGCTGGTTGCCGAGAGTGTTGTCCCTGTTGTCACAATCCGTGCCGTTAACCGGCGATTGCGCGAGCTTGTGGAGCTTAAGCTGAAGGACAAGGCGACGCCTTCCTCTCGGACATGGTCGGGCGCATGCCGGAGCACACGGTCGCAAACAAATTCGGTGGCTCCATGCGTGCATTGTGGCTGGACAAGGAACAGGGCCGCAAGTTGGCAAGGTCAAGCCAGTCGATTCGATACAGCTCATCTTCCGGTTCATGTTCATGATGAGACAGTGTTTTGCTGTCGACATTTTGCTGGAACCCTTGTGGATCAGATGCTTTGCTTCCTCAGCTGCCTGGCATTTCGTGCGGTGTTTGGAAAGATTGGGGTGTAGTGGTGACCTTCAGTGTGTTTCTTGAGTCGCGGCGTAGTCACTTGCTCGGGTTTGCCGTCCTGTAATGTGGCCTGGCGGATTTCATGCCTCGTGATGCACGAGTCATTGCCCAGTCGGACAATTGGGAGGCACTTTCAGAGAGACGTCGTTTAAAAAACGGGTTGGGGTTGAGAGTTTGAGTACGGGGGCCTCGAATAGAGAGATCAGCATAACCCTCAAGAAGGCCCCTCATGAAGGAACCGCGTGTCAAAGCTCCAGCCTAGTCCTACATCCCAGACCCTTGAACCCTTATGTACAGTAATTAAAGGTGTCGACTTGTGCATACCGAGTCAAGCTAGGGCTTACGAGATCGGGTTTCGATGTCGCAGGAGTGCCAGAATGAGGGATAGCCACATAAAGATATGAGTCAGTTTGGAGTAGGAACTGGAAATGCAACTCAACACAGAACAGCCCGCAGACCCTGTATAAGTCTCCAGTCCTCAGCCCGCAGTTGGGACGCAAAACAAACCCTAGACCTGAAAACCTGAGCCCCAGGCCGTCGGAAGAGAGCTGCTCAGAAGGCGTTCCCAACGCAAGGACTCCCACTTAACCCTGCAAATGAGCAGCCCGTGGTAATACAGGTTTGTGAAGATGAAGCTAAAGCTAGCGTTCCGACTTGCACGGGGTTCAGGGTGATTTCAATTTTCGCGACAAGGAGAACCGCATCCACTGCCAAAAGAAATGCCATACACTCAAACCCTGAATCCGTGCGTTTGTTGGCTTGGTACTTTGCTTGCCTCACTTCCGTTGTGCCTTACGAAGCTGGCGTGCTTCTAGGAATATCACGAACTGGACTCCAATCCCCAAGCACAGACCCCATAAGATCCCAACGCTATCGAGATGGGTTTGCCCGCGGGCAAGAGTCATAGTTGCTTGCTGTTTTGCAGCTTCCCGTTGGTCCGCTGGCGCTGTACGGCTACATCCATCTCATACCCTCCTGTTCCTTAAACCCTAGCATCCCTCCTACACCATATCCATTTTGGCTCAAGTGACGTTCCTGTCCCGATTTGAACGAGAAAGGAATGGCGCCACTTGAACAGCAAGCCCTTGTACCGCGAGAGACGGTCCTTACGATTCTCCGGCAGAAGCTTCCTTGGCCTCCATTGCAGTTGATCAATTGGCGCTGTCAGAAAAAGGCTTTCTACGACCTGCTCAGTTCCATGCCGAGCCGGAGCGCTACCCTGGCTCCCGCCGAGATGGGCGGCCTGCCCTTGATCCAGCTGGACGGGAACTTTTAGCAACGTCGCGAAATGCTGCAGATCAGCTGCTAGACCAGGTTGTGGAGGGAGAGCTGGAAGATCCACTTCCCCCTTTGCCCGAAATCGAGGGTGCTGCGACTCAGGTCGCTGTACCCTTCGGTGTGGTGGTCGGGCATTCGGAGCATGCACATGGACGATCATGGACGTATTTACTCGGACGTAGCCGCACGCACCCTTCTTGTGCTTTCCGGATTCGGAGCATTGCAGGACAGCTTCAATGCAGGAACTCAGTTTGGCCCTGCCATGATTTTCCGTCCCATCCACATTCCTCTCTTGGAGGGGCTGCACCTCTCAAGGAGCGCAGTCTTCTTGCACGAAAGGAACTTGGCAGTGTGCCCGTGCTCTTGACGAGTCTCGGTTGCTTTCTGCGTCAGTCGTGAGGACCTTTGCAGTGCCTCCCTGAGGGGCTGCTTGGTCAACTTTGTCCTTCTTGAGCCACAACAGGCCGATGCCGTACGTTCTGTGCCTGGGCTCAGTGACCATGAGGTCCTCATGTCGTTCATGCTTCAGAAAGGCGAGCGCCTTGTCCCTGGCGAGGAGGTCGACCGAGTCTTTTCATTGCCCGGTGCTGGCTCCTGCGAATCCGGCAGCACCTGCACCCGGTGCCGTGGGCAATCAATGGAATCCACAGTCGCTGCTAGGCCTCATGGTGGATGAACTTCTGCTGTGCATGACGCTGCCTCGGCTTATGAGGCCGGCTGCGAAGGTCTTCCATGAGCCCGCAATTTGGAATGAACCCACGAATGCCAACGCGAAATGCACAAACGATGAGCTCGAGACGAGCTGGCCGTGACGAACTTGTTGCAATCCTTCGCCTACTGCACTCCCTTCCGTCTGCATAGACTCTGCTTGCATGGTGGCGTGCACAATGGATGCCTCAGTACTGCAAGGGGTTGCTCTGCAGCGCGACCCTCCTGCATGTGACGAGCTTATTGCAAACCTTAGACTATTGCATGCCTTTTTGCAAGCGAGTTTATGGTGCTGCATGAACTGCATGGACTCCCTTCACTTCGACTGCATGGACTCTACTCCGATGGTGGCATGCAAGACAATTGATGCCTCAGTGCAGCACAGGGTTGCTCAGCAGCGTGACCCTCCTGCATGAGGGCACCGACGAGACCACGTGAGAGCACCCAAATCCCAGCTTACGGCAGGAACAGACAACAAACGGTCACTCATTGCGGGAGTCAGTACTGTACCTTAGCCTGGTTACCATGCGGATATTCTTCTTACGGTTATTATCTGATTTGGCTGGGAGACTAAAGCGCTCCCTATAGGTGAAACAAAGACTGCGGTGCAGGCGTGGTGTTCAACTTGGCCTTTTGACATTACTAGCTGCATTTCGCATCTGTCCTTGTTGCCTACAACATCATCGCAACTAGGAGCAATAATCCTAGGGGCTTTCACAAGACCCCGGAGCATTCAAATGGTTGATTACTTCGGGAACTCTTTGAGCATTTTGCTATGAACGTAGGAGTGCTCAGGGCGACTGAGGGCCTCGAATGGAGAGCAAGAAACTTCGACCTTGAGCGACCGGGCCCCGGGACTCTTGACTTATTTAGCTTTGGAAAAGTTGAAGCCCACTGCGCCTAGGACCGGTTGCTTGAAATTGCTGTATTTCCAAGAAGCTGGGGCCAACGAACCCCCCTTCCGCCCGGACAAGCCTCGCCCTCGAGTTGCAAGAGTCCAAACTTTCCAAACATCCCTAAACATTCCGACATGGCGCATGGAGCATGAAGCGTCGACCCAGCACATCTTGCCACCCAAGCACCAAAACTGCGACAAGATGCCAAACCCACAGCGTGGGGCTCAGTTATTGTTTTACAAGAGTCAAATCAAACTGCAATTTCGATCCCTTTTAGAACCTTGGTCTTGCAGGACACTTCGCTCCCTGAAGCTGTTCCAAAAGCGGCAGCCGTCCCTGTAACGCAGGAGATCCCGAACACAATTATTTTGGGTTTCGGGCTCAGGATCTAAAGTTTGCAGGTCGTTGTTCAGTGCCGGGTTCGTCTTGCAACATGCGCATAGGGCACACGACAGTGCAGGGCGGTACAGTTTCTATGCTACTTACTAGTTGTTCCTGTTTTGCTAACGATTTCCAGGGGTTTCAAGGATCAGGACCCTAGCAAAAAAGGTAACAAACAAAACCACAACAATAGAGACTGTAGGCAAGATGTTCGTGGGGAAGTTTCAAATTTTAGGTTGTCGGTGGAGATAACAGCAACAGGCCCGGCAGCATGACTTCAGAGCCCTTGTTCACAGTGGTCTCGCTTTTAAGGGCTCGCCATGTTAGGGCTCAAGCCAGAAGCCCCGAACCCTACGGTTCAGGGTTGGCAAATTGAAGCTTTGCGACGCTGGTGGTTTAAGCAGTCTGGGAGTCTGTGTCATGTCTGTCTTGAAAACCCCAAACCCAGAACCCCAAACTTTAAACCTAACCCCCCAGGTACCTACTATATAGGGTACTAGAGCCCCTTAGGGCCCTATATAGTAGCTAACGGGAGGGTTAGGGTAAACCTAAACCCTGAATGAAACCCTGCCTCCAGCGCAAGGAGACATCGCAGTTGGCAGCTCCGCCGCGCAAGGCTTGGGGTTCATAGCCGGGTTTCGCTCCTCGCTTTGAGGGCGGGCTTGGTGAGTTTGGATTTATAATAACAATAATAACAATAATAACAATAATAACAATAATAACAATAATAACAATAATAATAATAATAGAGATAATTCAGTTACTTACAATATGGTCATTCTAGTCACTACATATCATTATTCCCCTTCTATTTTTAGTTAATGCTATTGATATCGTTCAGAGTATTAGCAAGAATACTGGAGAGCATCAGCCAAAACACGATAATGATGCTAGCATGTTGGGCTTATCAACCCCAACTTAAGGTGCCCGGCTTCAAGCTGTCAGGATATGAAGCCCGACAAACCAGAGGCCAAGAGAATTGTTGATAAAATTGTCCGGTGACCTTGTGAAGCCCTGTTGAAACCGTTCATGCCTTTTCAAGCTTCATAAAGCCTATGAGGGGGCCCTTTGCGCAGTAAACCCGCACACACTAGTTATGACCCCTGCTCTGAAGGCAATCTTCGGTCCTTGTTGGTTTGTTATTCTTCACCTGCCATAACCTGTCACAACCTATGGTTTGCTGGATCCCTACGGTTTTTTAATGTCAAGGATTCGATTCAAACCCTACCTGATTCTCTATATATTCTAAACTGCCCAGAAGCCGTTCAGCATTCAGCTGCAGACAGGGGCGCTTGCGAAAGCTGATCGCGTGTGCCTCAGGTTTCTGACACAGCCGGGGATTGTATACACGGAGCTCTCCAAATTTGGAACCTTCAGAAGTTTACTACTATACTCCGAGACCCTCCATCTACCCTCTTTTCGACCCTGGGTGCCCATATACCCCTATTTGAAGGTACAAGGAGGGTCTTCGCCTTGAGGGAGTAATTGGGGAATCAAGGGTTTGGGGCAACCTCGGGGTCGTCTACATACATATACGTAGATATCATATGTGTATATATATATATACATATATATATATATAGTTATATTCATCTTCATATTTATAATTCTCTCTATATGTATATGTATATATATATATACATATATATATATATATGTAATACCGAGTCATGCTGCACATCCTAGATGTAGAGGGACTGCACGAAAGACTTGTGTGTGTGTGTGTGGAGGTAGACCTTGTGAAAGATTCGGACACTCATTTGGCCTAAACCCGAAACCCTAAACCCTAAATGCGGGCTTGTCCTTGCTAGGTAGGAGGCAAAAAAAAACCCTAAACCGTTTGGCTTAGGTGCCCTGCCTTTATCGCTTGCACCTTGGACCCGACGCCACCAAAACCCTAGCTAGATCCTCGAATAATTAGAGTATAATACACCCCATAAGGGCTACTATAAGGGCGTAGGGCGTATGATAAGGAACCCCAAAATAGTATTGGTGACTATTTCTCGAAACTCCACGGTAAACCCTCAGCCTAACTTAATTTCGGCACCTCCTAGGACGGGGCTGTGTGGTTTGGATGAAGTTTCTGTAGGGCTTTAGCGTTCAGGGGGTTGGGTATTTAGAATTTGGGGTCTAGGGTGTTTGGTTTTCTGATGATTTCCCGTACAAAGATAGGTTGGCAAAAATCATCACGGGATACTCCCGAACTCTAAGACCCGTTTAAATCCCTATTCTGGCTCAATCTGTTTCTATTGCTCGAGATTTCTATTTTCGACATCGGTCAGAAAGGAAAATGCCATGATAGGGGCAACAGCTCCAGGAGCGCCGCGGAACCTGTGCGAGTTCGAAAACGAGGAGCTCATCATGAACATCGACGACTTGCTCAACATTGGTCTACAACCACTCGTATGGGTAGTTCTCTAAACTAGGGTCCCTTTTTGGGTCCTTATTATAATACGGCACCTATTATTTAGGGTACCCCAGAAGGGACCCTAATTTAGAGAACTACCCGTATGATGAGTGCAAAAGCTGGCCGACATCCTCAGACGTCGGGGGTAGATGAACAGACAAAGTTGCCATTCCCTAAGGGTCCATGTACCCAAATAGTAGTTACTTTGGCCTTAAAGTATAGTCCCTATACAGGTACTTTGGGGCCAAGGTATACACTATTTGGGCACATGGAATCTTAGGGATTCCCATTTGACATCATGTCCAAAGGGAGCTTGGGCATTGACCTTACGAGCGCCAACTGCTTGGCAGCACCCTCTGATGTCACCACCGGGGGTTGGGACCCCCGGCCATCGCACTATGGACACTGCTTCTGGACCAAGTGCTTGCGGGTGTTTTGGCCTTGGAGGCTTCGCGGTATGTTTAGGGTTTAGGGGTTTAGGGTTTGGGGGTTTAGGGTTGAGGGTGTTGGAGGCACTTCAGAGAGACCTTGTTCAAAAAGGGTTTAGTAAGAATCACTTCGTGCAGCAGCTCGTCTGCGGCCGAAGCGCTTGATCAGTTCACGGCTGCTGCTGTCCTTTGAGGGACGGCACCTGCCGCCTTTCATGTTCTCTTAATATGATGGGTCGAGACACGAACCAATTAATTAACACCATTCCATATGTTTCCTTAATGATGTTGTACTATGATCTTGCTCCCAAACCCTATCCTAAATGTTACAATCCCTGCACTCTAGAAACAAGTTTGCAGCGAGAATCCCTTAATTAGTCCCCTGAAAACAGGAGCCTATTCCAATTCGTCAGGCTGTTCTCAACCCCATAAACATCCTATGATATCCGGTACGTTTCTGTTTGACCCTATGAAACCCCTTCTAAGTCTGGTCGGCCTTATACGTCCTGAATATTAATTCCTACGAAACCCTCTTCTAAGTCTAGCAGGCCCTAAACCCTGAACCCTAATCCCTATGAAACCCTCTTTTAGTTCTAGTAGGCCAGGGTGCGCTCTCTAGGATGTGGATGCACCAGCGGCGGCTCTCGATGTGGAGGTGCCCAGAGACTCCAAAACGGAACATACTTTAAATCATAATGATACAGAACCCCGCTGTATCTGAACATGCATTCCTTAAAAGGGACTGTGGGTGAGCCTCCCGGGTTGTTGAGCGTTGACCTTGCTTCTGGCGGGGGGGGTGGAAAGTTTGGGCCTCCGCAATAGGGCACTGAGTGGGGTTGCAGAAGAGACTCTTAAATGTGAGATTGTTTCCGCAACATTATACTGCTGTGTCATATGAGGCCGCTAACTACTGAGGAGGCTTTAGTCAAAAATGAGAAATAGAAGCAATACTGTAATGCCATCAAGTCTAAATGACTATTGAACTTATTGTTATGATTCTGATTGTTATAGTTATTACTTTGATTATTTGGTATTGGTAGTAGTAGTAGCAGTAGAAGAAGT
>CAJNDV010026191.1:48209-58494 GCA_905221635.1 Symbiodinium sp. CCMP2456 | reverse complement strand
TACCCACAGGCCCATAGTAGTTCCTTTTTGGGGTTCATATAAGGTAATCCCCAAAAGGAACTACTATGGGGCCTATGGGTAAGCTATCCAGAGGGTCCAAGTACTAGTTGAAACAGAGACCTATACCAGGACTTTTGTTTCAAGTCTCGACCCTTTCGGGTACAAGTTGCCCTGAGGTGACTGGGCCGTTTCCTTTGCAAGGCAAAGATCATATACCATATATCATTAATCAGATTTGTGTATCATGTATCATGTATTTTATACTACATGTTATAGAGCCCATGATGCTATACGATATATCTCCATTCCCCCCTGCCCTGCACCCTGAACCCCTAAGCCCTGACCCCGAAACTCTAGATGCTGAGGTCTCGGAAGAAGGGGCGGTCGAGATCCAGATCGCGATCGAGATCTTGACCCTAAGGCACCTGCCGGGCTTCCTTGAAAACGGTTTTTGGAATGCTCACAGAAGGATTTAGGGAAGTGCATCCCTAACCCCCCAGGTACCTACTATATAGGGCTCTATAGGGGCTCTAGTACCCTATATAGTAGGTACCTGGGGGGTTAGGGCATTGCTTGAAATCATGGAGACATTGGCGTTAGGTTTTTTGGTTTTCTTTGCGTGCTTGGAGCTTGGGATGCAGGATGGTTGAGCGCCCCCAGAACTCCCAGTGTTTCCAAAACTTCGCATCCCTTTGTGTCAGGCTCTTTTTGGTGAAGTTATTTCTGAGAAACTTAAAGAAAAGACAGGATATTGCGCATCCCCTGAACCCCAAACCCTAAGCCCTAAATTCCTGAACTTCCTGAACCGACCTAAACCCGAGATTCCTACACCGCCCCATGCCCCAAACCCTAACCCTCCAGATACATACTATAGAGGGTACTAGAGCCCGAGGTGCCCTATTTGGAGGGTCAGGGAAACCCCGTAAAATCCATAAACCCGGACTCTTCGCACCAGGATCGGGGCGCCAGTTCAATGAGCGTTCGGCATTACATTGGCTCCGCGCCGCTACCTTTACGGTTCGGGAAGTGTTAGTCTAGGCAGGCCTTTGAGATATTAGGGTTGAGGGGTTCAGGGTTTAGGGGTTGAGGGGTTTAGGCTTTCGGGGTTTAGGGGTGTAGGGTTTAGGGGTAAGTTTAGGGTTCATATTCCCCCCCTTATTGGGCCGAAGAGGATCTTATAAATTTGCAACATGTTGCAGATGCTTTAAAGGGTCAACCTAGTAATTGTACGTGTGGGAGCACCGACGGCTTGAAGATACCCTAAACCCTAAACCCTAAACCCCTAAAGACTACGTTCTTGAAGCCCTACACACCCTAAACCTCCAGTCTAAACCTTACCCCAAAACCCTGAATGGTAAAACCCTGCAGCCAAGACTTTGAGAAGCCTCTCTTAGCTACGCTTCCATGATTAATGGCTCGTAAGGCCTTTTCGGGTTTGATAGGGTAAGGGCTCGTATCAGGTCTTCAGGAGTCTCATGCCAAAGGCTTAGGGGTACTTAGAAATAATTTTAATCTTTGGTTACTATAAACCCTAAGAAGCAGCTAAAATTATAATTTTTGCTAGGGGTCTAAGTTCAGTATAGAAGGCTCCTAGAAGGGCTTTAGGGTGAAGGGAGCACAACCCGGTTCACCCGACATCAGACCATCCAGCGTGCCAGCAAAACAGCGCAGGCTCGGGGTGTTGGTTGCAGAGTTCCCTAAACCCTAAACCCTAAACCCTAAACCCCAAACCCTAAACCGTATTTGAAACAAGAACTATATGGGTCGGCGAGACGAGTCCGCTTTAAAGAAGTCAATTCCCTGACCCTCCAGGTACCTACTATATAGGGCCTTAGGGGCTCTAGTACCCTATATAGTAGGTACCTGGGGGGTTAGGGATTCTTAACACCTCTTAAAACACCACAGCCCCAAAGCCCTAAAGCACAGAAATCGTGTTCTCTCCCCCCAGATACTGTACTACTTCCTGTGTTGTCATCCCAGGCGACGGGATCAACGGGTGTTTCAACACCTATATACTATACCTTGACCTACCAAAACCTATTTTTTGTAGGGTCGATATAAATTCCATATTAGGGCTTATAATAAGAACCTACAAAAATTCCGGTTTTGGTAGGTTAAGGTACAACCTATGAAGCTGCGAGGTTATACCCTGGGAAGACTCCACCAAACTCTTACAGAGCCTATGGATCCTATGGTAGGGTTCGGGAGACCCCTTAAAGGGGGCCCTTCCTAACCCGACGAATGGCTCTCTTAAGAGGAACCGTTCATGAGCGGGTCTATATCCCCAAGGGCCCCTAGTCCTAATTGAGCTCTTGGGTCCTTGCGAACTGTTGGTCTGAAGATCGCAAAAACCCTAGGTTTAGGGTTTAGGGTTCAGGGTTTAGGGTTTAGGGTTTAGGGTTTAGGGTTTAGGGTTTACCCTAAAAGTTGCAGATAAACCGGGTTTAGGGTTTAGAACCTCTACAACTCTGACAGAGCCTGAAGCCCCGAAGCCCATGGCAACACTGCAACTACCTGCATGTAGAAGCATACGCCAAACATCACTAAAGGGTTTAGTTTAGGGTTTATTATAGGTAAACCCTACACCCAGGGTTTAGGGTTTAGGGGTTTTGGGGTGAATAACATAGTGTCTTTAGGTTCCTTATGGTCATGATATCAAGGTTTTGCCTCAAAACCCTGTTCTAGTTCTTCAGGCCCCTATAGCCTTATGGCCCTTTGAAAGAACCAAGTTCTAACTAGTAAACTCCCTATATTACTCACCCGAGAAGCCTACAGCCCTATATATGCCTAAACTTAGGGGCTGAGTAGGTAACCTTCAACCTCTTGGGGTCATACACTCCTACTATAAAGGTTAGCCTTTAAGGGGGTTTAGGGTTTAGGGTTTAGGGTTTAGGGTTTAGGGTTTAGGGTTTAGGTACTCAGCCCCTAAGTAAAACTACCAAACCCCACAGCAGATCAAGCAGAGGAAGTTCCTGGAGGCGGCCTCAAAGTATTGCGACCTCTCTCAGCAGCGCCCTGGCAGCTTTTGTTTTCTGAGCGTTTAGGGGTTTCGGGTTTGGGTTTTGGGTGATTTTGAGTTTAAGGGGTTTTGGGCTTTAAACCCTAAACCCCTAAACCCTAAACCCTGAAACCCTGGGTGTAGGGTTTACTTACAATAAACCCTAAACTAAACCCGTTAGTGGTGTTTGGTGTATGTTTCTGTCGCCAGCTAGCATGGTTTCGTCCGGTGATGTTCGTAGGTCAGACGCAGGGTTCTATGTATTGAGGGTTTAGGGGTTTAGGGTTTAGGATTCCATTTCCCCAAGGCTCCAAGTATACAAATAGTACCTACTTTGGGGTCTGAAGTCTGTAAATATTACCTACTTTGGGCTATTTGGAGCCCCAGGGTTTCGGTGCAAGGTAACGAAGGGTTCCATGATGCTGTGTTTTGCTTGTTGTTTCAGTGGTTGGGGGCTGCAGGATGATGGGTTCTGGGCCAGAGGGTTTAGGGTGTACCCATAGGCCCTAAAGTAGTTCCTTTTTGGGGTTCATATTTAGAATCCCATTAGGGAAACCCAAAAAGGAACTAGTATGGGGCCTATGGGTAGCGGCTCAAGAGATTTCAAGGATTTCAAGGAGCCTGGCTCAGGGGCCGTCTTAGAAACAGTTTAGGGAGGGTTTAGGATCAGCCCTAAGCTTGACTTGGGGCTCCTATAGTATAGTAACTTCAGCAATAGCCCGAAACCCCTAAGCCCTAAACCCCTAAACCCTAAAACCCCAAACCTAGTAAAGCGTGCATGTAGCTACTGCGTAGATTCATGGGGCCCTTGCACTACTACTTCCTTGGCTCTCCTTCCTCGCGCCTCGCCCTCTCGGGCCTCTCCACTAGACACAGAGGCTCTGCGTGAAGTTTAGGGTTTAGGGTTTAGGGTTTAGGGTTTAGGGTTTAGGGAAGATACCACAGGGCTTCGGTTTAGGGTTTCGGGCACCACAGGGCTTCAGAAACGGTTCGGAATAACCCGCAGAAGGGTTCCTAGGGATTCCTTACTGAGGCAGCGTAGAATACACACCAAACCCTAAACCCCAAACCCTAAACCCTAAACCCTAAACCCTAAACCGTAAACCCCAAACCCTGCACGGCAAGCCCGATTATGAAGAAGGCCCTTCTCTTTGCGGCTCCCTTTGGGGTTGGGGCCTCGCGACGGAAGGTCCACTTTGGTCGGGTCTTGTCCACTCGACTGGGTTTAGTATAGCCCTGGCATAGTTGTCTATATATCGTGAGTTAGGGTTTAGGGTGTTAGGGTGTTCACAGTTTAAGGTTTAGGGTTAAGGGGGGTTATACACCCTATGCCCTAAACCCCTACGCCCCCAAACCCCTAAACCCCTAATTACACCCTTAAGCCCCTAAACCCCTAAAGCCTAAAACCCTTCAACCCATAAACCCTTCAACCCCTACAACCTAAACCCCGAAACCCGAGAGATTTTATAGGAACAGCAACAAGAAGCGCCATCGGACCCCGAAATCCTTGAGCCAAGGACCTTCGGTGGTCAGATTTGTGAGGCGGCAAAGCAATTCTAGGGTTCCTTCAAGGGTTCAGGGTGTAGGTTTAGGGTTCTTTTCAGGGTTTTTAGGGTTGAGGGATCCTGTAAGGGTTCCTTTAAGGATTTAGGGTTTAGGTGTTAGGGTTTAGAGTTTAGGGTTCCTGTTTAGGGTCTAGGGTTGAGGGATCCTTTAAGGGTTCCTTTGCGGATATAATTTAGGGTTATTTAGGTGTTAGGGTTTGCTCAGGGTTTCGAGTGATGGGATCCTTCAAGGGTTCCTGTAAAAAGTAGTAGCTAGAAAGTGGGAGCTTGATTCTCCTCATGCCATTAAGGTGAAGTGTAGTGGGATCCTAGCACTTATCCTCCTAAGCCCAAGCTCCAGCTTTCTGGGATTCCTAAACCCTAAACCCCTAAACCCTAAACCCCTTAACCCCTTAACCCCCTAAACCCCCTAAACCCCTTAAACCCCTAAACCCTAAAGCCTAACTCCCTGTAAGTGTTTTATAAGGTGGAGGACCAGGTTGAAAGTTGTTTCAGGAGATGACGGTTTAGGGTTTAGGGTTTACTAAAGGGGCCTTCATAAGTACCTAGACTATTTTTGGAGGGTTCCTTATTATAAGTCTAGTATAGTATAGCCGAAACCCTTTTCTGATTACGAAGGCTCCTACGTGGCTGAGATTATTTGGGGTACCCTAAACCCTAAACCCTAAACCCTAAACCCTAAACCGTGGGTTGTATAAAGGGCCGAGGATGAAGGGTTCAGGGTTTCAGGGGTTTGGGGCTTATAGGTTTTAGAATTTAGGTAGTTTAGGGTTTAGGGTTTAGGGTTTCGTGGGTTTAACGGTTTTAGGGTTTAAGTAGGATTTTTGGTCTTAGTCGCTTTGTCGTTTGTACTGTTAGTCTTTGTCTTCTCATCCATGAAGTTTGGTGTGGGCCTTGGGGGTTTGGAGTTTAATTGTGTAGTGTATTGCTTCGCTCTACCATAAGTCTTCTGCTATTGGGAAATATGGCTGCGCTGCTTCTTATTACTTGCTTATCGAGTCTGTGGTTGCTTGTTGTCGCCGCTAGATCTAACAGTACTACCCACATATTCATAAGAGCAAGGGGTACAGCAGGGGGTTTAGGCTTCCAGTGGTGGAAGTACTAAACCCCGTGAACTATCCCAAATTTGAGAAGCCCACCAAACACCCTTTTCAGCCATTACAAACATTCCCATGACACGCTAGAAGATACCTATGACCTGATATGAACAAACAATTCCCAATCCCCTAAACTGATTCTAAATTGGCCTGATTCCCACCCCCTGAGCCTTCAACCGAACTCTGAAACTCTAACATCAAAAGCCACGAACCTGCAGGCACGCCCCTAATCATCAGGTCAGAGCCCTCATAAACCCTAAGCCTCGTTAAAACGGTTATGGAACCCTAAACTCTAGACCCGCCTTCCTAAACCCTAAACCCAGCATGGCTACATGCGGTCTTCGTCCTTATCAAGTACAAGATAGTCACAAGTGGGCTGTTGTGGTCCCGAGCATCTGCCCGCTTCGCAGTCCTGTCTGGGAGACTGGGTGTCTCCAATCTACGATTCGGCAGATCCGGACGCCCGGATCGTAGGCAACGAAGCACCAGAGTGGCAGAATGTCGGCGTGTTCGCGCAGGCTTCGTTTATAATTGAAGCGATCACCGGCTTGCATAACAGGAGAACTCAGGAAATTGTTCCATCCTGGGTTGACAGTCATAACGGGCTTCTGTTCAAGGAGGGAGACATATTGGCAGATGGAGAAGCAGGCTTACATAAGATCTAAACCACCCATAAGTCGCACAAGGTAGTCCCACAATGCCCGAAGTAGACGAAAGCTTTGGCTTTTGCCAGGCTGATCTCCTTCAGCTGCTGAAGTGCGTCGACGCCTCAGAATGGCTAGACCGTACGCTCTCGGAATAAGAATGCTGGGTTTATTATATTTCAGTGTATTTTCGGAGTCGGGACTCAGCCACCACCCGAAACACTCCCTGGACGCAAAACCCTGAACTGCAAACCCTCGCGAACCCTAAATCTTAAACCTGAGCCCTGCGAAACCCCGTAACCCAAAACCCGGAACCCTAAACCCTGAAGTCGGAGCTGCAAGGGGTTTTTAGGATTCGGGTGTTGCGATGCAAGGGCCGATCAAACACGGCACCTTCTTGGAAGCAGGGAAATAAAGATCTTGTTCACGAGCACTTTCGGAAGGCTTTAAAGGGCCAACCTAGACTTCAGATGCAGTATTCCGGGCTGTGTGCGGCACATGGGTTGGAGTTGTGGAGCTTAAGGTGTTTGTTGGTTTTGCATTACATTGTTTGCTCTGGGTTTAGGGTTTAGGGTTTTTTCCTTTACTTTTCGTAAAGGTATAGTTACAATCGTCATGCAGAAGCCTTTGTCAGGCGATGTCATTTCCCTGGTGGTTCAGAGCCTGCAGTGACTGACTAGCTTGTGATCCTCAGAAGCAGGCTGGCGTTTCATCTAACCCTGCAGAAATCCTGACACGTTAAAGCAAGTGCTTGGGGCTCAAGTTTTTTGCTCCAGAATGGTGTAAGGTCTTTGTGCTCCATGACCTGGAGGGTTTGGGGTTTAGGGAGTTTAGCGTTTAGGGTTTAGGGAGTTTAGCGTTTAGGGCTTAGGGAGTTTAGGGTTTGGACTCTTCAAAATTACAACGACTGCTGTGCAAGGCTTGCTGCAAGAAGCCAGTCGCCACGAATATGAAAAGTATGTCACTACGGTTTGGGAGTATAGGGCTTATACACTGCCCAAAACCCCCCGTTGTAAACCCCAAACCCTTAATCCTATTTCTAGTTGTTAAGGTCCCCTCTTGTGCAAGATCCAAAAGCCCCAAACCCGAAGATCGAAAGCGAGCCAGTACGTCTGAGCGTTCCGAGGTCTTATGGGCTACCCGTTTTGCTGTAGGTCTCTAGAGTTTCTAATGTGGGGGCCTTAATGATTACCTATATTATTTCTTATGGGGGCTCCTTATTAGAATTATAGTAGAATGGGCCCCAAAACCTTATTCTAATTATTAAGGCCCCTATATTTGGGGTTTTACGGGAGGTAATGTTCTCTGGAAGGGACCTCCTCGGTAGGTTCTTAGAAGAGGCGTCATGGCTTTCCTAAAGGGTTCTTTAAGTTTCCTAGGTGCTTCAGTTTCCCATAAGATCTTAGACGGGGCTTCGGCTATATAGGGCTCTATTCTGCCAGCATAGAGCCCAAGCAGCGATACAGCTCCACAACGACCATGACGAGCACGAGCACCAAGACGAACACGAACGCAAGAACGGCATCATTGTGGGTGTGCACCCCTTAAAAACCCTAAACCCCCTAAACCCTAAACCCTAAACCCCTAAACCCTAAACCCTAAACCCCAAAACCCTAGACCCTAAACCCTGCACCACACTGTTTCATGAAAATTGAGGCTTGCGGGCTTAGGGACGGCTATGATGATCAGCGGCTTATAGCTTCTACCTGGCGAAAGGGCTAAGATGGGGGCCTTGATCATTAGACTAGGGTTTAGGGTTTAGGGTTTAGGGTTTAGGGTTTTGGGGATTCCTGATTACGAATATAGTATACTATACCCCAAACCCTATTCTATTTGTCAAGGCCCCTATTATACTACAAACATAATAAGGAACCCCAAAAAGCCTATTCTAAATATTAAGGCCCCTACATTATAAAAGATACGTGTGAGGAATTCCATTTGGGCTAGTGTTCCTATACACCTCCAGCAATATTAAGGCCGCTATATATATATATATATATAGTATAATATACCCCAAACCCGATTCTATTTGTTAAGGCCCCTATATTATGTATGAGGAATTCCTTAAGAAGCTAGTGTTCCCTAAACCCGAAACCCTAAAGCTCGACAAGATGAAGCTTCAGCCCGAAGCTCCAAACCCCTAAGCGCGAAACCCCCAGAGCCTAAACCCCTTGGCAGGTTTAGGGCTTACCTTAACCCCAAGTAACCTACATTTTTAAGGGACGTATATAAAGAAACCGGAATAAGGAACCCTAAAAAGGTAGGTTCTGTAGGGTCCAGGTAGGGGTTTAGGGTTTAGGGACCCCCAAAATAGATTGTTTGAAGCAAGGCCGTGACTTGTGCTATCCTGGCCCCTGCCGGGCCGCAGCGATCCAGGACTTTCGGGGTGTGAGCTTTTGTGGCATAGGAGAGGCTGCTTTCGTAGCTTCCCGTAGAAGTTCTGTGGAGGGTTTAGGGGTTTATCGGGGCTTGACGGTAATCAAGGTGTAGGGTTTTAGGTTCTTTGGTTGAAGGCCGAGGGTGCTTGGGCTTTGGAGAAAAGTTATTTAAGTGTTTCCGGTTGGGTTCACCAAGGCTTCAGGATTTTGTGGCTTTGAGGCTTGCTTGAGATGTCTCTGGTCTTTCGGTTGGCTCTTTGCAGGAAAACCCTAAACCCTAAACCCTAAACCCTAAACCCTAAACCCTAAACCCTAATCTGGTTAGCTTGAGAGCCTGATAACCTGCATGCAGCCAAAGGGGGGAGCCATGAGCCGGGGTGGGCGTATCCGGTCTTATGGACGAGCTCGCCATGTTTTGCAAGATTGGTTTTTAAGTTTGGGGTTTAGGGGCTTAGGGCTTAGGGTCTAAGCCAACATATTTCGGATCTGGGTTTGCTGAGTATTGGAAGCGAAAGTAGACGCCTTCACAAGATCCCAGCTCAGGCCATCCATGTGCCCATCCCATCAACGCATGGGCCAGGGTCTAACCTTATGAGACTCTTTTAAAGGACAGACTGTGGCGATCTCAAAGAAATATGTCTTCAGTTTCATATTCATGTTGATCATCATGTGTTCTTCGTTTTCATGTTCGTCCCATTCCAAATCATCACTTCCATCTTCATTTTGATCATCATGTTTTCTTCGTTTTCATTTGAGTCCCATTTCAGATCATCCTTTCCATCTTCATGTTGATCATCATTTGTTCTTCGTTTGTTCCTCATTTTCCCGTCCAGCCCCTCCCCAGGGCCTCTCCCCACGCGCGCTGACAAGGAAAATGAAGAATACATGATGATTGAAATGAAAAGCAAAAACAAGGAACAGTGAAAACTTAACCAGGAAATCTTCATTTGTTTTTCATTTTCCGCTCCAGCCCCTCCCCAGTCCCCAGACCCTCCTCCCAGGCCCGCTGACGAGGATAATGAAGAAAAATGATGATTGAAATGAAAATGAAAATGAAGACAAAATGAAGAAATAAATGAAGTTCAACATGATGGTTGAATCTGGAATGAAGAAAAATGAGGAACACGTGAACAAATGATGATCAACATGATGATTCACTTAGGAGTGAAAATGGAATGAAGAACAAACTGAAGCCAGCAATGAAGGTTAAATGAAGACTTATTTGTTCATGGATTTACAATCCCTCCATGCCTGAGAATCTCTTAGGCCTAACCCTAATATAGGGGCCTAATAAATTAGAATAGGGCTTTGGGGCCCATTGTACAACAACTCTCTAATACGGAAACCCCAAAGTAGTATCGGTAATTATTTAGGCCCCTACCATTACGGCCCTAAACCCTAAACCCTAGACCCTAAACCCTAAATTGTTTAGGCCCCTACATTACGGCTCTACGTGTAATCCTAATATTATGAAACCCAACCCGGAGCTCCTGGCTATAAGCCTTTTCAACTACAACGTACCCCACAGTCCCTAGTCTAATCATTAAGGCCCTGTAGGGTTTAGGGTTTATAGGGTTTAGGGTCTCGGGATTTAGGGTTTAGG
>CAJNDV010026191.1:14947-27430 GCA_905221635.1 Symbiodinium sp. CCMP2456 | reverse complement strand
TACGTATGTATATATGTACGTATGTACGTATGTACGTATGTACGTATGTACGTATGTACGTATGTACGTATGTACGTATGTACGTATGTATGTATGTATGTATGTATGTATGTATGTATGTATGTATAGATTGTAGATAGACAGACGAGGCCGTAACAATTGTCGTAGTGTACATTAAAAACCGCTCTTGTCAACAACAAGCAGCCAGCAAGTACGCGCAAGCAATGGCCACCAAAAGCCCGCACTTGTTGTCGGTGAAATGGAAGTGGCCCAGGTTGCTTTTGCAAGGCTCCCCATCTTCGGTCTCGTAATGGAAAGTCAGCGCACACTCTTTGCGGCTCCAATAGATGTCCGGCGACACGTAGGCGAAGACTGGCTTCCATGCCTTAACCTCTTTTTTCAAGATGGCGAGGTCGGCATTGGGGTCCTCGAAGTCGCTCCAAAACTCCAACAGATACTTAAGATCGAGAGGGTCGTGGGGCGTGTCATCGGCGGTCTTGCTGTTGAGCCGGATGCTCGGAGCAACCCTGGGAGCCCGCTTCTTCTTCTGATCCTCGACAGGCTCGGCAGGCTCCTTTGCCTTACTCTTGGATCCTTTGGGTCGACCCCCTTTCGGCTTCGTCGGCGCATCCTCGTCAACCTCGGCTTGCTTCGAGGACGAGGACTTGGCTGGTGTGGCTTTGGCTTTGGGCGCGGATTTGCCTTTCGGCGCCGCTTTGGCTTTGGGCCCGGATTTGCCTTTCGGCGTCGATTTGGCTTTGGCTTTGGGCCCGGATTTGCCTTTCGGCGTGGCTTTGGCCTTCGGCTTGCGATTGGACGTTGGCTCGTCGCGGTCCTCGTCACCCCACGCCATGTCCCCATCCTCGCCGCGCTCGTCGTCCGCGTTCTCGGCTTCGTGCTCGGGCTCCTCCTCATCCGCCTGGGATCTGCTCAACTTCTGCTGCTTGGAACGACGAGTCCTGGAGGCCTTGCGCTTAAGCTTCTTGGCTCGCTTCTTCGCAGACACCCCATCCTCCTCAGCATCCGTCTCGGCGGCGGCTTTCTTGCTTTTGGCCTTGGCCTTGATGCTCGTTCTGAGTCCAAGCTGGTCTCGTCTGCCGAAAACCTGTTCGGTGTAGATGATGTAGGCAGCTAGCACTAAAGTGACTAAAGTAATTGAAGCATATTAAAATCAATGTAGCAGGATTTTGGGGATGTTGATATTTGCAGACGTTCGAGGTATGAAGCAGCGAACCATAGGACATGCATGGCATAACTTGTGACACAGGCCTTGGAGGGAGCACCCTTTGTGCGAACAGGCTCTTCCTCTGCTTCCTCCTCCATCTGCTCTGCTTCCTCCTCCACCTGCTCTGCACCCTTCTCCATCTGCTCTGCGTCCTCCTCCATCAGCTCTGCATCCTCCTCCATGGGCTCTGCTTCCTGCGCTTGAGCATCTGTCGCGACCTCGTCATCCTTTTGAACCGGTAGGGGTTCTTGAAGCAGTGCCCGGGGCTCACATGCTTTCGGTTTCGGCACACCCGGATGCTGATAGACCCAGCGTTTCGTGTCCACAGATGCGGTGCTCGGCATTCTGGTGGGTTTGTTGAACTTTGGGGTCAAAGGGGCCAGAGGCTCCTCCATGACGTCGTACAGCTGCGTGTCTGCGTTATCCGGCAGGACGCTTGTCTTCGGTGGCGGCGTTACCAACTCGTCGCTGGGCGAGGCAACTGGATGGCCTCCAAACAGAGGCTTGGCTTTTCAAGATTCAAGCGGTAACGTAAATACTTAGGTTCAACTATCCTGGACGATGCAAACTTTATTCAACGTAGCACTTGATTGAACGGATTGCTCTGAGTTGAAACCGAAAAAACACTGCCTGCAGAGGCTCGGGAATCAGCCAGCCGTTCCATCTTCGCACGTTTCTCACGAATCCTGGGAGCGGTCGATCTAATGTCTTCAACCGATTTAGAATTATGCTTGTAGATAAAATAGTGTGAGAGAGAGGGTGTGTTTGAGTGAAGGGCTGGGTGATTGAGTGAGTCAGTGAATGAGTGAGTGAGTGAATGAGAATGAAAGAGAGAGAGAGAGAGAGATGAAAGCCAATGTCTCGAACCGAAGTACAAAAACACAACAGTATATAAGAAGAGAACGAGAGAACGAGAGAACGAGAGAGAGAGAGAGAGGGCGAGAGAGAGATAGCTAAGATAAACTTATTTTGGCTCTGTCGCACACACAGACACACAGAGACCCAGACAAAAACATGTAGAACTCGTAATGAGCTGTGCAAACGAAAAACCTCGCCAGCTCATCCTGCAGCATCTTGAGCTGCAGCTTCTTAGCACCGCCTTGGTTAAGCATGCCCTGATCACAACGTCTACGTGCCCAACAGCAAACACCATGAAAAGGTGCTCTAGATTTGGAGCTGGTTACTCGAGCCCGAGGAAGACTCGGATTGGTTGGGTGATGGCCGCTCGCTGGGAGTATTAGCTGACAGAACACGAGTTGGCGTGCACGCAACAGCTTCGGGAACAGAAGTCCTGGGCCTGGTAGCTTCTGCCACAGGTGTGGGCTCAGGCCTGGCAGCTGCTTCGGGTGTTGGCTCAGACGTGGGTGTTGCTGGGGAAACCCGTCTTGGCTCAGATGTGGGAGCTGCTGGGGAAACCCGTCTTGGCTCAGACGCGGGAGCTGTTGGGGGAACCCGTGTTGGATGATCAGATGTGGGAGCTGCTTCCCGAACACGCGTTGGCAGGGGCCTGGAATCTGGTACGGGAGCAGTTGGTGGCTCAGATCTGGGAGCTGTTACCGGAACAGTTGTTGGTTCAGATGGAGCTGCTTGGGGAACCCCATGAGTTGGCTCGGCGGGAGCTAGTCGGGGAGCACGCGTGGACACGGGCCTGGGAGCTTCCGGAACCTCTGCTGGCTCGGCTTCGGGCCTGGGATCGTTGGGAACACCTGGCTCGGGCACGGCTGCAGCAGACTCCTCCGGCGGCTGGCTGTCGTCAACAACGACCTGCCACAGATGTCGGGCCGAATGCTATCACATGTGTCGATTAACAAATTCTGGAAGTCCCGTCTATGTGATCGAGAAAACCAGAAAGATACCAGGTAATTAAACACACACATAGAGAGAGAGAGAGAGAGATGGATGGAGGGAGGGTTAATTTATAAGCCTGGCAGAATTATGGAGCCCGCAAGATCACTGCAGTTTCTCTTATATGTTATATGTAGCGCCTCAACTGTCTCCTCAGCTTCAGGGTCAAGGTCAGGAACCCCGCGGTCTCGGATTTGTTGCACCAGCTCCTGCAAGCAGATTGAACGGTACGAGGATCCTGTGCAAGTGCACAAAGTGTTCAGGATGCAAGCAGTCCTCAAGGTCAGGGTTCAGAATGAGGCACATGTCTTGGAAATCCGGCTCCTAGGGATACAAGCTATATCTAAAGGTGTTTGGGATCTGGATATATCAAACTCTATAGATCTCGTTAAATGTTTGATGTAATCAATTGACACGCAGCGGCCAAAGAAACCAATTGTTTCTGGGTCTTGCGCTTCACATGACCCACGAGGTGTCTCAGAGCCCACGCTTCGTCATCGACCTCGCTCTCCGAAGGTTCCTTGCCGAACAGCTGATAAGCCTTTTGCAGTGTGCTGCGCAAGGGCTCGATGTCTGGGATCTTTAGGCTGCACAAGGTCATTCGAACCAGCATTGGGGCAAGGATTTCGAGGTTTTGGATGGCCAGGCGATTGTTTGGATCGTAACTGCCATCCTCGTTCGGAATCACGAGCCGGCCATCTTCCGAACGCAATCTCCCGCGAACGTTTTCCAAAGACTCCCATTCGGCCTCTAGGCCCTCCACCGCAAACCGCACAGCCATGCTAGAAGCTAAGCAAAATCAACCACCCGCAAAGCCCAAATAGCTGAAGGGAAATGCAAATGAAAGTGATCGAGCTGCCAAGAAGTGCGAATCTTTGCAGGTGCCTTGGGCTCCGGCGTTCGCATCCCTTCGATCAGGAACAGGGCCGCTCGCGACGAAAAAGAGAGCCAACTCTCTGGCACAGCTCGGGTCACTGCATCTTGGAACCCCGCAACCTTTCCGAATCCTCTTGTTTCATCCCCCGATGCCCCAAATGAACACCTGCGAAGCCCTTTAAAGCTTCCCTTGTCCTGAAGTTTGCACAACCAAACCACATATAAGTATACATAAACCTGGATATGTGCACAAGAATGTAGGTTCTTAAGAAGAACCAGGTTCTTGGAAAAAGAACGCGGTTCTCAGACAACTTCCTCTGAAACCCAGGTTCAGTTGTACGGACCTACTTTATTTTGGGTTGCGGCTGCTGAAGGTAAACCCTAAACCCTCAACCCTAAACCCTAAACCTGCAACCTTCAACCTGAAGTCTAGGCTTAGCGGTTTAGGGTTTAGGGGTTTGAATTTAGGGTTTAGGGGTTTAGGGTTTAGGGGTTTGAATTTAGGGTTTAGGGTTTAGGGGTTTGGGGTTTGGGGTTAGGGTTTAGGGTTTAAAGGGTTTAGGGTCTGGGGGTTTGGGTTTAGGGTTTAGGGTTTCGGGATGAGTCAATGAGGGTTTAGGGTTCAGGATTTCGGGTTATTGGCGGTTGTCATTATTGCTAGCATTACTGCTGATATTATTATTTGCATGCAGTGTTACCTTTAGATTGATATTGTTTGCTATTAGTATATAAGTATGCTGTTTTCTTACTGATATTACTATTATTAAAACTCATTATTATAATTACGGTTATTGGTAGTGTGTTGGTGTTATCGTTAGTGTTATTACTATCGGGCTCAGGGTGAACAAGCTTGGTACGCATAACTTTATTTACGAAGTCATACCGTAGAGTTTCGTTTCGGGTTGACTATATTTGTTATTGGGTAGGGGTGGAGCAAAAGCACGAGTCTATCTTTGGATTTTGCAGGTCACACCTGAGCGTGCAGAGAAGATTGCGGCCAAGATGATCGCCACGACCTTAGAGTTTCAGCTCCCTATAACTCAACCTGCATCTTTTGCCTGGGCTAATAAGCTTTGTGTGTGTGCGTCCCACCACTGAATTCAGCTGTTGGTTTCCTGTGTTTCGGGTGGTGGTTATCCGGAACCCTTAACCCGAATCCCGAACCCGAAACCCGTAAACCCCTACACCCCTGAACCCCCAAACCGCGGTAAACCCTGAACCCTAGGGCCCCAGAAAAGCACATAAGCAAAACTTAGGATAGGCCTTTCCCATATAAACTCCTGATATAATGAAACTCGACAAATGAGGGAGATCACGAAAACATTATCACTATAACATGCTTATGCTTATGCCCTTTTTGGGCCCGTAAGCCCTAAACCCTAAACCCCTAACCCCCTAAATACCCTAAACCCTAAACCCTAAACCCTAAAACCCTGAACTGAAACAACGGAAACCCCGTCGCCCACAGACCCGATGCCCCTAACGCAAACCGTTGGGGCTGGTGGACTAAAAGTCTAGGCTGTGGGGTTTAGGGCTTTGGGTTTTGGGTTTGCGTTTAGGGTTCAGGGTTTTGGGTTTGGGGGTTTGGTGTTGTGGGTTAGGGTTTAGGGTTTTGGTATAACAGTATAGCATAGCATGGTGTTGGGTAGCATGGCAAAGTAGAGTAGAGGAGAGTATCGTATGGCAGAGTACGTACATAGTGTTTCACAGCAGTGTACAGCATGGTGTGGCATGGATAGTAAAACATAGTATCGTAGAGTACAGTATACAGTACAGCATGGTACAATATGGTATAGCTCGGCATTATAGCAAGGTACAGTTTTTGGTATATACTTTGTATATATATATATATATAGAGAGAGAGAGAGAGCGAGAGAGAAAGAGGAAGGTACTTTGAACATAATATACTATACTGTATATACTTTGTGTTATATAGTTCAGAGTAAAGAGTATACAGCTATGATTTCAATAAGTGTGTAGTATACATCCTAGATCGTAAAGAATGTAGTAGGTTGCAGATACGTAGAAAATTGTATACAGTATGTATACAGTATACTGCATCGCATAGTATATCGTAGTACTGAGTACACTACAGTACATTACAGTGCGGTATAGTACAGTATACTGTAGTATGGTTTCATGCGTCATAGAATGTCGAGTATAGACTGCTATAACATGGGGTGGGGTAGCTTTGTATTGTATCGTGCTGTGTGGTACAGTCTTTTGTAGTGTTGTAGAAGTATACTCTAAGACAGTGGAGTGCAGTGCAGTGCGGTGCAGCGCAGCGTAGCGTAGTGTAGTATACAGCAGTAGGGTAGTAGTGTAGAGTTTCGTCCAGTCAAGTCTAGCCCTGAACCCTAAACCCTAACCCTAAACCCTAAACCCTAAACCCTAAACCCTAAACCCTAAACTCTAATCTAGTAGAGGAGAGGGCAGAGTCGAATTGAGTACAGTATAGTATCACTTGGCAGGTTTCCATATAGGCTCAGGGTTCGGGGCTTATAAGGCTGAAGCTTATGACGCCAAACCTTTAAAAGCAAACGAACCCGAAGCCCTAAGCCCCAACCCCAACCGCAAAGTTAAGGTTTTACCTCGGGATCCAACGGTGAAGGGATGGGGGTCGAAGGGGGTGCGGGCTCCAACTCCGCAATTGAGGGACGAAGGAGGGGAGGCAGGAAGAAAGAATGACAGGCGAAGAGAAACCCTAAAAGCTTAAACCCTAAACCTACAAGATTGTTTTGGCCCGTGACGAGTCTGAGGCAGAAAGCAGGTTAGCGGGCTTTATCGATCAGAAGAGTGGCATCATCCACTTCGAAGGCATTGAGGGGCTTTAGCGGTTTAGGGTTTAGGGGTTTAGGCTTACTGCTGCTTTTCAGGGTTCTATAAGGTACGAGAAATGGAAGATTAGCGGTGGAGTTTGGCTGTTGTGGGGGTATTAAGGCTTCAGGGGGTTAGGGCCGATAGCGCTCACATGTGCTTTCAAGTTTGTCAACGGGTTTCCGCGATGCTGGTCTAGTTTCATGGCCAAGTTTGAAGAACGGAAAATAAGGGTACCTTATTGTGGGGTCCTTTTAATAAGGATTTTACTAGTTAGGGTGCTATATTAGGGTCCCCTATTTTCGGAAACCCCCATATGGTGAGGGATTTCGGGGACAGGATGTGTTGGTCAGGGTAAAAACCGGGAGTTCCTAGAGCTGCTGTTCTCAAGCATGGCTTCCAGCGAAACATGTGAAGTGGCCTTTGGAGTTGAGGACCCTAAAAAGGGTTTAGGGTTTAGGGTTTAGGGTTTAGGGACCCTAAAACCCTAAGACCGAAAGCCCTAAACCCTAAAGCTTTGAGGCGCTTACACATCAAGGAAAGGGACTGAATTTTCAAATGCAAACTTCGAGCTCCTGGAAAAGCGGTTTAGGGCTTCGGCCTAGGTTTTTTTTTCTTGGGTGCAGGGTTTAGAGGTTTAGGGTTTAAGGCTTGGGGCCTGGGTTTTTTTCTGGGGTTTAGGGTTCCCAAAACCCCTAAACCCTAAACCCTAAACCGTGGTTTAAGGCTTGGGCCTAGGGTTTTTTTGGGTTCCAAAAAACCCTGAACCGTGGTTTAAGGCTTGGGCCCTGGGGTTTTGTCTGGGGGTTTTGGGCGTTGAAGGTCGCGGGTTTCTGGGTTCGGGCTGCAGGTTCGGAGTCGCAACAAAGTGCCGCTGAAGCTCGAAATCAGTTTGAGGGTTCTAGGGGTTCAGGGTATAAGGTTTAGGGTTTAGGGATGTTTAGGGATGTTTAGGGTTTAGGGTGTAGGGTTTAGGCTATAGGGTTTAATTGGGGTTTAAGGTTCAGGGTATAGGGTTCAAATGGGGTTTATAAGGTTCAGGGTTCCAAATAGCCCCACAACTTGAACCTTAGCTGGGCTTTGGAGTACCATACTTTAATACTTTTTTTGGGGACCTGTTCCTCAAAGGAACCATTCTAAAATAAAAGTCTATACTTTTTTCTCCCTGGTTACTTCAAAGCCCAGTTAGCAAGGTCCCGACTCGAGGTGGTTGGTGCTTCGTCTTCAAGGCTATTTTGAGTTTGGAACACCCCTTGCAGGACCAGGTGACTTTTGAAAACAAGTTATGATGGGCTTAAAGCTTAGGGTGTTATGGAGGATTATGCGGAACCTGACTGTTAGTTCGGGCCATACTCAATAAATCCTGCAAGTATTCCAGAAACCCTAGAGGCAAGCCTTGCGAGTCCGACCGTCGCTACTTCGGAAAGGGCATCATTCCAGAGACTCCAATATCCCTTAATTAAGGAATATACCTTAAATCATACTGGGATCAAGGAGACGTCCGTGATCGACTTTGCCACAGTCAGGGTGTCGCCCCTTAGAAACTGGTGTGCCTGACGCTGACTGTCATGCCTTATGCCGTGGCAGCGGCGGCACGCCTGGCAGCGAGTTGTTTGCCTGGATTTGGAGCATGACCTTGGATCACTGGAGTTACGTGGAGTGTCTGACATGCATGACAACTCGATTGACCGTTTGTTGCAGATTGGTTCCCTGATTGCCGCAGCACCGGGAATGAAGAAGACGGATGGTTCGTGTTGGGACACATGGGAAGTGAATGAGCCAGAGTTGAGGTTGATTCGGCATGTGAACGTGTATCGCCGAGAAATGCTTGATCCGAGGATCAATCTGGCGAATAAGTCGTTGCTGTAAGGTGGCTGGTGAGGGAAGAGCCCCTCTAAGCTTGCGTTTTGCATCCGAAACTCCTCAGTTTCCTTCCGTATCTAAGCAAATCCTGCATGGATGGAGAAGGGGCCTTTGTAGACCCTGAACCCCAAGAGCTCCTGCCGGCCCCAAGCTGCAAGAACCTGAAGACTTTAGGGTTTAGGGTTTAGGGTTGAGGGACAGCCTGAAGACCTAAGATGGCCCAATCCTGCATGGAGCAGTTGGAGTTTTGGGTTTTTCGACGGTTTTCCGCTGAAGGTCACAGGACCTACAGGGTCTAGGTCTCTGTTTAGCCCAAAAAGTCCAAAGTACCTATATGGGTGGTTGTCAAAATTATGGTCCCTTTTGGGGTACCCTAAATAATAGGTGCCGTATTATAATAAGGACCCAAAAAGGGACCATAATTTTGACAACCACCCATATGGTAGAATGTAGGGTCTGAGTCTCAATATCAGGAATCCACATGTTGATTCAGGAAAGTATCCCACATGACAGTACCTAGGACCCTATGGGTTAGGGTTTCGGGCTTTTCGGGCTGAGGGCCCTAAACCCTAAACCCCAAACCCTTAACCCTAAACCCCAAACCCTTAACCCTAAACCCTCAACCCCTAAACCCTAAACCCATAACCCTAAACCCTCAACCCCTAAACCCTAAACCCATAACCCTAAACCCTAAACCCCCAAACCCTACAACCCTAAACCCTAGCATCGATCGTTACTTACCCTCCGACCCGCCTGAGAGGAAGAGACGAAAACCTGGAGGCCTGGGACAGACACATCAGGCGCCTTTGCTTCGGTTTTTTCGGTTTTTTTCGGGTTTTTAGGGTTTTTAGGGTTTTTAGGGTTTTTAGGGTTTAGAGTTCAGGGTTTAGGGGTTCAGGGTTTTTAGGGCTTTTGGGGTTGAGGGTTTTTAGGGAATTAGGGGTTTAGGGGTTTAGGGTTTAGGGTCATTGGCCGAAGGGCGCAAAATTAGGTCTATAGGGGTAGTTCTCTAAATTAGGGTCCCTTTTAGGGTTCTTGTTAAACGGGTGTCTACACCCCCCCGCCCCCCTTTAAAACTCAATAGCCCAAAAGCAACACACAGCCCTTTAGGAGCTGTTCAGGGTATCAATTGGGGCTCAAGCCCTGCATTTCACACCCTAGCAGCAAGTTGCTGCCTTTGGATGCTGTGCATATTGGATCTGCAGACATATCTTTGATACTCATGTATATCAGCCCTCATTGTAGCATCACAGCCACAGTTTAAAGTCCGGACCCCAAACCTCAAATGTCTAAACCCTAAACCCCTAAGCCCTAAATCCTAAAACCCCTAAACCCTAAAACCCTAATCCCTAAAAACCCTAAAGCCCTAAACCCTAAACCCTAAATCCTAAAACCCTAAAACCCTAAATCCTTCAAGGAGCCTGTGCTTCCAGGGGGTTACACATGGCCTTCCACCCCAAAACCGCTGCTAGATCCAGGGAACCCTACTATAGAACCCCATCCTACCCTATCTGAGGTCGACATTATGATAGAACCCCATCGTACCCTATTCGAGGTCGACATTATGATAGAATCCCATGGTACCCTTCAGGGGGATCCTATGATAGAAATGCATGGTACCCTTCGGGGGGATCCTATGATAGAACCGCATAGTACCCTTTAAATGGGATCCAACCCCGGAGGACCCTTTAGGGGGGGAGCCTATGTGAGGACCCGAGAGTACTCTTTAAGGGTACAGGGGTTTCCCAGACCCCCAAAAGGATCTAAAAAATAGATCCCCTAATTAGGGACCCTAACTACTCAAGGGTACTTTGTAGGAACCCCCTTAGGGGATCTATTTTTTTAGATTCTTTTCGGGGTCTGGGAATTAGGGTGCAGGGCTACGAAGGCACAGGCTGTGAGGGCCCCTGGTCTTTTGGGCTTTGCAGGCGTCAGGATACCTGGACTCCAAATAACCTACATGTTTAGGGATCTAAAAGGAGGGTTTTATGGGGTACAGGTAGGGTTTAGGGTTGAGGGTCTTGGGACACCTTGACTCACTGCTGTTAAGGACCGCAATTATCATAAGATGGGCGCTTGTAGCACATGTTACTGCAAGGCTTGCCGTACCGAAAGTGCAGGTGAACATCAGTTCTGCCTCCACGACTGGCCTTCTTCGTCTCGTAGCATACATGCTGGCTCTCTCATGCGCTTGTCAAACAGCATCCAGCAGCTGTGAGTGGGCAGCCAGCTATCTGCATGATATGAGTGATGGCGAGACTCGCATGGCAGCTGCTTTAGAATTGCGGGTCGCTTGAGATTGAGGGTCGGGGGCGTCGAGGCCTTTGGTGGGGAGCGGGACGAATCACTGATTGAAGGCATCGCGGCTGCTTTGACAGATAAACACCCTTTCATTGAGCAGAGTGCGCGAACAACGCGTCCACATAGAGGCAACTTACCTTTGGACTCGCGATTGGCATTTTTAGATAAGAATACCAAGTGCAGACGAAGAACCATCAAAGCGCTGGTTGGCGTTGAGGCTTTGAGATATTGGGGCCCAAGATCTACGAATCTACAGTAAACCCCTGTAAGGTTTAAGGGTACAGTAAACTGATCCCAGTTTTAGTCAAGAATATGGGTTTATGATAGTGGTTTTTTACGCGAAAGCACATGGGGAGGCTCGGATCTTTAGCTGCTTGGACCTTTGCGCCTCTGCATTCTTTTCGACAGGAATGTGTGCACGCAAGTGAACTCCGTTCTGTCCAAGATCAAGGATCTGTCGGCCATGAAGGACCTGGGTTGAGGCTTAAGGGTCACCCAGAGGGTCCACATATAATACCATGATGGAATTAGGTCCCAAAACACCATTCTTATTATGGTTTTGGGGACCTAATTCCATAATAGTAGTATATGTGGACCCTTAGGGTTAGGGTTAGGGTTTAGGGTTGAGGGTTTAGCGTTTCTGGTCTAGACGAAGGACACCCCCTCTGCTCCTCAATAGAGGTTCTATCTAACATCTCTATCTCACAGGTGGATTTGCATGACTTGGTTACGGTTCCAGGCCGCCGGGCAATGAGCTATCTGAGTGCATGAGGTGTTTCACTATGGCTTAAGGGGATCATTTAAATTTAAGGTTCTATTGCTTACTCCATGACGGTAAAACCCTACCTGCTGAACACTAGCTGATAGGGTCCTAGGCACTGTTATGGGGGATACTTTCCCAAATCAGGTATTGTGGGCTCTTTGGGTAGAGCATCCCTTCCAGAACCCGCTTGAAGAACCCTATTCTAAGTGTGAAGGCCCCTAAACGAGAACCCCTAATCCCTTTTGTAACCTCGAAACCCTCCACCCTAATCCCCTGTATGGCCGTTGCAGATGCTGGTCATTGAGACACCTTAAGCCCAACGAGCTTCTACTAGGTTCCTGAGTTGTACCCTTTGGCCCTTTTGCTTCTATGGTTCCCCTAAGTAAATGAAAAATTAACACACCTAAGCCCGAAACCCTGAACCCTGAACCCTAAACCCTGAACCCTAAACTCTAAACCCTGAACCCTGAACCCTGAACTAAACCCTAAACCCTAAGCCCTGAACTGAACCCTAAATCCCTAAACCCTAAGGAGAAGGAGATACCCCAATCATTAAGGGGTCACTCAGGCACCTAGTCTAGAATTCTCGAAAATCGCAAATCTAGGGTTTACGTTAAAAGGAGTTTTATAAGCTCTATAGGGTACTATCTCAGTTCTCCAATACCCAACCTTTAAATGTTTGGGGCTCTTACAATTCAGTAGCAATCTGACAGTTTAACCTTTTTTTCCCTGGCTTGTTGAATACTATTGGGAAGTAAGCTACGGGGTTTAGGGTTTAACCCTAAACCCTAGA